>JACBWW010000737.1:0-23415 GCA_020086605.1 Lanius collurio | reverse complement strand
ACTGGGTCATGCTGGCCACTCTTGCAGCCTTCTAACAATTTAGGCAAATGCTTATGTGATCACCTAGGAATCTCTGATTTTTCACCCTCTGTTTTATAGTGTTTTCAGGTCTCCAAGTATAAATGTCTGCTTGGATACTGAATGTCACACAAATGCCTTTAACAACCCTGAATACAGCTAAACAACATTTTACTACCAGGGTGTTGAAACACGTTTATACAAAATATGTATACAAAATTTCAAAGAATATAAATGTGCACAAAAAATGAGCATAAAAATAATTGCAGGATACCAAGAAAAGCTAGACAGGTCCAAAATCAAACATTTGCAATGAATATTTACCCAGTTCTACTCCTAACCACCAGCAAGTGGGTAGAGAGACTCCATCAACCCCTTTGTTTTCTTTTGATTGCTTTGCTTGGCTTTTATTCTAATTAAAGACATCCATAAAACTTCAGAGGGTTATTGGTCTTCAGACTATAAATAGGGATCAGGTCTAATATTGCTATTTATCTGTGGAGATAAGAAGATCAAGCTGTTAAAGGACCTCAGCCACTCAGGAAACACACAGATAAACACACTCATGTTACACATGAGTCCTACACACACAAACACACACACACACGTATGTAAGTGTGAATGAGAACATCTGAATATTAAAATAAATATTTCTCCTTTAGCCTTCCCACATGCTGTTGCAGAGCTGAGCCAAAAGTGGTACAGAAGGAAGGGGCAGTAGGTAACTCATTCTTCTGCCAAGGCTGCATCTTCTCCCTGTGCCCACTGTGGGCAGTGCCCAAAGGAGCTGCGTGTGGCACCCTCCAGGTTACAGTGGCATCTCTGAACTACCAAACACCAAACTCCACAAGGCATGGCATAGGTCAGGAGTCAATGTCTGCTGAGGTATCTTGGTACCACCAGGATTATTCCTGTACCTGGCCCTTTCCAGGCACTCAGAGCTCACATGACTCCTGTAACCTCTTTGGAAGTTAAAAGGACACAGCCTGCTATTCTCAAACTTGTCCCAGGGATGCTGAAGTCCCACTCTTGTAACCATCATCAGTGGAGGTGAGGCAGAGCAGCTCTGTTTGGCTTCCATCTCTCTCCAGCTGTGAGCCTCTTGGGCCCCCGTAGTGGCCTGATGGTAAATCTATCAGTAATACCTGTGTTCCTTAGCTCTTTCCATGTGTCTGATCTGAGCCTTCCTGGATTCCCAGCACCAAGAATGCAATCATCACTGCTGCAGAGGCTCAGGGTGAGCCCTCCTCTGGAGACCAGGCACTGCATCTGTGTGCTGAACCAGCATCTGTCAGCTCAACAGGTTTGATTAGACCTGACAGGAGATCCTATAATATTCCTTCCAGTGAACACTAGAGACCAGCCAATATAGCCTCCACTCGATTTGCTCCATTCCTTACTCTCATCATTCCTTGCACTGTTCTGCTCTCCACACATCTTGTAGCTCCACTCCTCTTCCACTGCAAGTCAAGAACATACATGTTCAGTAGAAAAGAGACTTGTTCTTAGTTAGGTATTGTCTGTGACGGGATAGCTTAGGACAGTTTACTTCCTTCCTCGTGCCTGAGCTTGTGCTCCTATAACTAAATATCTGACAGGAGAAACACCAAGGCCACCAAGCTTCAAGTCACCTTAGAAGGAAACTGCGCTTGAGCCAGATGGCTGGAGCTGGTGGAGTGAAATCCAGGGCCTTGGAACAAATCCTGAAACATTATTTTATCTGAACACAGAACACCTGGCAGTCCCTGTGACTGGGTAAATGCCTTTCAATCTAAAGCAGTGCAGCAAATTTGAACACGTCACCTCTCTGACAGGAAATCGATGCCTACTTTTAGTTCTCAGCTTCCAGATGAGATTTTCCCTTTCCCTTTTCACTGCCAAGTCCCTGTCCTTCCAGTGGCTGCCTTCTGCTTACCCACGAGAGCTTAAGAAAGGGCTGATGTGGAGGAAAATGGTCATTGTTGTTTATGTCACAGTGAGGAGATGCAGGTTAGTGACAGATTGGTGACAGTCCTCAGGTGACAGGTTTCTGCCTGCACTGTCAGCCTGGGAAGGAGATGCTGCTTATGGCACTCACTGGTCAGCTTTGCAACCTGAAACACTTTGCAATACTGTTTTCAAACTCTTCATGCTCAGAGCCAGCAAAAAGAAAGCAGGGACTCAAACATTAAATGTCTGCAAGGCTCATGACAGCAAAGTTTGTGCCAAAGCAATCTGGCATGTCTGAACTCCTCATCTTGAGAAGGTTGGGTTTTTTCCCCTTTCTACTCCACTCTCTTTCTTTTCTTCTTGGTTTCCCACCACATCCTGAGGTTTGAGTCACTGTGGGTTGTACTTTTATCAACAACGAAACACAGAGACACCTTTCACAGCTGCTGAACTTGTTTCTTCCTCGGAATTTGGCTTTCTATAGGTGAGTTGTTTGCTTTTGGAGAGTTCACACACGTGTACACAGCCTCAGACTTGCACACAAAGACTGCTCCGTTTGCGTTTGCTGTACACAGCTGGGCCTGTCACTGGGGGTGGTGGCTGCTGCCCTGTTACCCTGGGGCAGTAAGGGGATGCCAGATAAGCACTGCCAGCCTAAGTAGAGCCTGCAAAATAACAAAATAAATAATAAAAAAAAAAAAAAAAAAAAAAGGATGATGAGCATTTCCAAGATTGATACACTGTGAAGTGACAACAGCATCAAGATTAATGTTTCTTCGGATTTTCACATGGAAAAATCATTTTAGAACTGCGTTTTCAGCCTCTCATTTCATCCTGCTGCATTCCTCAGTCCCAGGGGAATGTTATTTCCTGGGCTGGACCAGTGAGTGGGCTGAGCTGCTCTTCCAGAAGCACATCCTGCTGCTACCTGGCACAGCATCCCATCTCCACATGTGCTGATACCTTTCAAAACTGGCACATTTCTGCAGAGTTAGAAAACTTGATTAACTTTCCTTCTCAATATCCCTTCTTCCCCCTCATCCCAACCCCAGAATTCTGTTTTACATTCTAACTCTGCCTCTGCACTTTCTGATTCTCTCTCCTACCAAAAATTATGAACTCTAGTGAGAAGGGCTCATTGGATTGTGTTTCCTGCCTGTCAAACCACAGGAAGCACCAGCAGTCAGTGACAGAATGATTTCTCATGACACCATGAAGTGAGTGAGCTGGGCCCAGGTGGCTTGGAGAACTTTGGAGAGCATTCACGTTAGTATCTAAGTGTTAGGGTATTTATCTGAGCTTCTGATCCTGTGTCTCTTTCACATTCCCTGTAAACTTTGTCTGCCGTGGTTTCTCAGATGCATTCCATGAGGAGGGTAATTTATACCTCCTGATCAGCTCAGGGTGTGCACAGTGCTTCAAACTGCTCTGGTTGCATAAAGATATAAAGATACTTCCTGCTGGTGCTGCTTCTTTTAGTTTGCTCTGCCTTGTGGGGTTTTAGCTCACACATATCCTGACAAGCAGAGATCTGTGCAAGTTGATAAACCCCTTTGCTAATCTCTTCGACATGAGCTAAAACTCTTCCAAGTAAAGAAAAATTTCTCCTTCATTGTGTTTCAGTCATCTAAAACTGGGAAAAAGAGTTATATTGTGTGGTTCAGTTCACTCATCATGTGAACTGAACAGGAAACAACTGATTCAAAGAGTACACACCGTCCAAGACTGTTAATGAATATTGGGAGAAAAGACTTGAAAGGGTGTAGGTTCACTTCCCAAATAATTTATGAAACAGAAAAGGAGTTTTGGTCCTGCTTGGAAAAGCAGTGGGTCCTTGTTGGATTAAACATTTACCCTTAACAATAAACACATGCTTAAATCCACGTAAGGCAAGTGAGAGTAAAGAGTGCTGAGCTGGGACTCCATTGCAGAACATTTTCAGCTGTTTTCAACCCTGAAATTTTTTCCCCACATCCTGCAGACGCTGCCGGAAATCCCCAAGACAGCCGAGGGTATTTGAGTATTCACTTCTGCATGTCAAAATTTCCCCGTAGGCTTTACAAAACTTCAACCAGCTCTGCTTTGTGTTTGTCTGAATGACAATGTTAGCTACTGACTTCTGCTAGAGATGGTATAATTCCAAAAAATCAAAGGTTCAATTTTCTTAGTGGTTAAATGGAAATAAAAAACAAGCAAACTACCAATTTCCTGCCTGAAATGAAAGTAGCTACCAAGATGCAGTAAAAAAAGTCAAATTCAAACTGTGTTATTGAGCAGAGTTTCTCAGGACATACCCAAAAGTGACTCTTCACTTTATTTTTCTCATCTATTTCCAGGTCGAAGAGTCTTTCTTTACTGCTATGTGTTGGCAGCAAATAACATTTCATGAGACAGATACAGTCTGCAATGTCCTGTCTGCAGTTCTTATTAACAATTTTCCTGCTCATCTATGTCTGTGTCATCTGAAACAAAGAGTCTACATGTCAGATGTTCATTATATTGATGATGTCCCAATGACAACCAATTTATTTTCTTGCCTGCACCTCAAAGAATTGTATTAGTAATGATGTCTATGTGCTCTAGAGATGCTTCATTAAAACTGATGGTCTGCCATGAGGATACTTAATTATATATTCTTAAAGGAACACAATTAAGTTTGTAGGTAAAAGATGGCTCTAGAGTTTAAATGTATTTTCAAATTAGTTTTCCTGGTAGATAGGATGTTTAATTTTCATTTTGGTAGTCAAACTAGAGAATTGATCAGAGCGATCTGATAAGATGAATGCTCTCGCAAGCAGAGCTGACACTCATCAGAATTATCTTTTAACCTTCAGCCATTGTGATATTTGGTGGTAAAACCAGGGAAACAACAGACACACATGGCAGTGTGACACCCACTGGATGGGGACAGGGCAGGCATCCCCTGTACAGAGCTGTCCACCATTGTCCAGGGCCCTGCTGAAACTGCAGCTCTTCATTTGCATTTCTATCAAGGCCTCCTGGGACCCCAGCAAGGAGCCTTCATTCCCAGACAAGATCTCCAGTACTGCTCCTCCTGTAACAAGCTCATCCTGCACATGAGTACGTGTTTGGCACTGGAACTATAAATATTCCCAGCTTGAAAAAGCCTCTGTGGAACCCTTGGCCATCCCATAATGGGGTATAGGGCTTGGGGCACCACCCACACTTGGATCCTTTGCCCAGAAAGGGTCGATGTAAGTATAGGTTGGCCAAGAACCAAGTGATTCACCAAAACCAGCAGAAAGTCTCCTGTTCTCCTGAACATTCAGAGAACATGGGGTCCTTCATCTGTGGTTTCCAAACTGTCCTGACTCTGGTAGAAGCAAGACCTTCTGTAATAGCTTCATCTGAATCCTTTTTGGGATAATTTATCCTTCCAGTTCAGTCTGCTCCAAAGTTTTCCACATCACCTCTGACATATTGAGTTTCCACATTAGCTATAACATATTCATTATTTTTAGCTGAGCAATTCCTTTCTGAAAGCAAATCACTTTCTTTTTTTTTTTTTTTTTCATAGCATTTTGGAAACAACCCCAAAGAGATGCCTGAAAGGAATGTCATGAAAATACATGTAGCAATACTTTCCTGCAATAAAAACAGACCTCATTTACATGAAGATCTCTGCAAATGTTGGAAACCACCTGCCTCCCAAAGCACACAATTCTGTAGTCCAAACCAGAAAAATAAATAAATAAAAGTATCTACATGCACACACACATCTATGGATCCTTATCCAAGTCTATTTTAGTACAACAGAAACCAGAAACTGTGGATGTAAAAAAGGACATAAAGAAGAAAGTCCTTTGTGCACTACTAATTTAAAAATAGTCTATCATAATTATTTCCAGAATATGTCAACATATAATTTAAAACAAATGTTTTGGATGGAAAAATAGTTTTTCAAATTACTGGTGGCAAGTAATATTTATAATAATATTGATTTTATTTGTGGTCTTTTCTCTCCTACTTTCTGGTAAGCCACTCATTACTGGAACATATTTACCATACAGTTTGGACAAGAAACTGCCAATCTGTTGTCTTTCTGCAAATTGTACAGTATGATATTTTGTTAGTTGATTTTAATAATGATGATGATACCAGCTGGCTCAATCACGTGCTAATATTTTTAACTGGGAAGATAGAAAAACTTAAAATTAAAAATAATTATTACCAAATCACAGAATGGTTTGTGTTGGAAGGGACCTTAAAGATCATCTTATTCAATGGGCAGGGCCACCTTCCACTATCCCATGTTACTCCAAGCCCCATCCAACCTGGCCTTGAACACTCCCAGAGATGGGGCAGCCACAGCTTCTCTGGGCAACCTCACTGCTTCAAAGGAAAGAATTTCTCCTGCACATCTCATCATAATTTCCCCTCTTTCAGTTTGAACCCACTATTCATTTTCCTATCACTACAGCTCCTGACGGAGAGTCCCTCTCCAATAATTAATGATAAGTGCACTTCCAGGTGCAAACATCTGGGTGAAATCAGTGAATTTAATTAGTTTAATGAGTTGCAACTCATTAAAAGAAAATACTGTAGAGAGTTGGCAAGTATTAATCACAATGTGACCAAAGTCTTCATGCTGATTAAACTTTCCACGTTATTCATGAGTCAATTTTTAATCAGGCTTTAAGTCCTATACCTTCTCCAGCTGACAGACCAAACCAAACCAAACCAAACCAAACCAAACCAAACCAGAGACTGCTCTGAAAAAAAGCCTGATGAGACATTTGAGCTGGGCTGTGTTCAGGAACACTGGGAATATTCTTTGCTCTCCTGGCTCCCATGGTGGGAGATCCCTCTCCCTTACAAATGCTGCTGATAATGCCCAAGCCACTCTCTTCCCAGGTTAAAGGTTTCCCCACCTGGCCAATCCAGAGCACCAGATCTAACAGATCTTATCCACTGAGGTAACACCATAGTCCAGCACTATGTATTTTCCATGCAAGTACAAGAGATTAAATCAAACCTCCAGATACAACAAAAAAACCCACCCTCCTGCTCTTTAGCAAAGCTTGGATCGAGGTTTAGATCCAAGCTTCATGGCTCAGGATCATTGCCAATTCTGTCATGTCTTTCCATTCCTCTTTCTGGACCCGATCAATAGCGGCCGTGCCAGTAGAAATGAGCGTTGGAGGCTGTTTTTAGAACCCTGGTGATTTGTGCGAAAGCAAAAAAGGAACAATGCTCCAGCTGAAGCCTCACTTCATGAAATTTCCATCTCCATCCTGCAGGCCTGGGGTTTGGATGAGGTTCAGTTTTGAGGTGCTTAGCACTCAACTCACCCGCTAACGAGCACCGCACCGGCCAAGACCTGGTTCTGCTCCGTTTCAACACAGCTTCAACTCGTCATCGAAATCAATAGATGGACTGGAGATTTCACCATAGAAGCATACAAGAAAAATTTAAGGGCCCTGGGAATTTGCTGCTTTTGCTAGATTTTGAATGCTTTCATCCAATTCTTTACTGCAATGCATGACCCTGGACTAAACCTCTTGAGATCAATGCTTGGACCAGCTCTGGAGAGCTCTGCGTTCAGCTTATACTGAGAAAAACATCAACCCTTCATGTTACAAGAGAAATGAAATTGTGTGGGTAGGTGTACCTGAGAAAAATGTTAAAATTATTCTTGTTCTCTTACGCATTTCAAACACGAACCATAGAATTCGTGTACTTTTTATAAACAAACCCTCTATGAGACTTCCACATAAATACTGCATTCAGTCAGGTTCCTGACACATTATTAATAGGTTTTCTGTTTTCACCCAACAGATTTGATAGAAAACATTGTCTGCTCTGTGAGGAATACACAAGAACTAGTTGGCATCCATGCAATGTATGCTGCTTGATGTAAATTGCTTCAGAGCTAGACTTACAAAATGTTTATTCAAGGCCTTGCAGCAATCTGTTTGGATACACAGCAGCTAGGGAACGTGTCACCTACAATGCTGCTGGGCAGAGTCTCCATTTAAATCATTTTAATGATAATAAAAGCCATGCTGCACAGAACCCTGTGCAGAGACTGCAAGCCAAGCCATGTTTAAGAAAAGCTGGTATTTTATTTATCTCTATGGGGGAGCTGATAAACTGAGGCTTTTGCTGGATACCCTCAGCCGAAGCACATGGGACCTTTTGGTGACAGTGCATCCCTTGGAATGAAGCTGGGTGTGATATCCACCCATCACCTCTCCATGGTAGTGACTCCAACTGCATTCAACACATGGCAACATTTTTGTCTACAAATTCGTTTTAAAGATCTTTCAAAAAAATTTTTTTTTTTTAATACCATTGTATGATACACAATTATCTGCTTCTGTTAACACATGCAAATCAAAAACTTTTGTGGGGCATGAGGACTAAAAAGTCACCCTCATATTTACAAATTGGCAGTAGTCTTTACCATCTGAACATCCTACAAGGAATGTCATATCTGAATGACAATCCACAGGTAAGCTTTCCATCCACCAGCAGCAGTAGCATCTGGGGCAGCCTATTAATTTGTTTTCTCAGAGGCAATCTCATAAGGATCTGATCAAACAGCCCAGTGGAATCTGCACATCAGGAAGAGATCCTGACTCCAGGCACTTGCAGACAGGTGCTGCCCAGGGCACAGCCAGGTGACACACAGCTGTGGGGACAGGAGCACGATGTCCCCACCAGGCTGTGCTGAGTGGTGTAACGGGTGTGTGGCTGGTGTTGTGCCACACTGGTTGCCAGTCACAACCAGAGCAAGCTGCTGGTGAAGTGCAAAGAGAAGAAGCACTGATCCATCACGAGCCCTGGCTATACCGTGAGAGAGACCATAGGGGTTATGCTTTGTTTCCCAGCTTGACTCAGCATGGAGCAGGTGCAGAGCTGGCAGCCAGGAGCAGCAAAGCCTTGAAAATGTTGAGCTGAGCAAGGAGGAAATGATGGTGACCCAGCATATAATTGCTCTGTGGATAATCTTTCCTCCCCAAAGGCCCTGCAGGGCTGTCTGCAGGCAAGCTCTCGCTTCAGTCGCTCACACACCGAGTTCACAGGATTGGAGGGGCTCTTGCAAATCAGTGCAGCCTCCAAGTTTTAGGTAACAGTATTACCTCTGATGGCCCTACCCCACTCTGTGCAGCTGTCAGATGTGTGGGTGTACAGGGCTAGAGCCACATCTATCTCCTCATCTGGTTTTTGTTCAGATCTCCAGATTTTTCTATTCCCCGCTGTCTTTAACTCATTGTCTCCTGTTAAATTGATTGACAGGCTTGGCAACCATGCCCTCTTAAAAAAAAGTGAAAAAAAAGAGCAGTGTCTTGCCAGAGAGAGTTTAGAGACGGTTCTGCGTACATCTGGAATGTAGCAAACCATGAAACACTGGTGTCTTCTTAAAGCTCCCCTTTAACCAGCCAGAGGTTGCATAAAGACAGTGCTGTAAAGGTCCAGCCCAGCTGGGCTGTAGGTAATGTACCAATGTTGAAGGAAGAACATTTTAAAAAGGCTGGATCACTCTGCTCCTTAAGCTCCCTTGTATTCTCCCTGTAAATCTGGCCACACTCACCATGACTGATCTAAAATATTCCATTTTTAATTAGTTCCAGGCTCGCAAATGTGATTGCTACATCTGCACAACATAGCAGTGCCAAATCAAAGTCTGAGGCTGATGAACAAGTACTGCACAGTTTAAAGACCTGTTGAAGGAGAAAACGGGCTACTCTACTATTGGAAATGCCTTTTGGAAAGTTTGGAACAGTTAGGTCTCCACCTCAATCTCACATTCCCACTAAAAATAAGAAACTGAGAGATACTCTTAAACTTCTCCCAGACTGAAAAAAACAGCTCTCACAAAAAAAAAAAGAGAATTTATAAATGTTATGCTGTTCTGAGGATGTCTCTCTGCAGAGTTACCACCAGGAATTGTATCTGGAGGCTGGGGAATACCTTGACTCAGTGGCCTCATGTTTTAAAGCTGTCATGTCTGTTACTGTCTCCTGGGGCATCCCACAACACAGGGGTAGGACAAACATCCCATGTACTCCCAGGTGACATGGCAAACTTCCTTTGCTCTGGATCTCTGCTTCCAGTGTCCCCTTTTGGTAGTGTCTAACTTGATGTTGTTAATTCTCTATCAGGGACATAAGAGGTTAATAAGGATGAGACCTAAATGCTGATGGGAGCCCTGTTGTCCCAATAGCCAGGTGCAACCTTTTCTCCATAAATACAAGTCCCTCTGCTATGGAGCTCTGCTGAGCAGCTACTTGAAATGCAAGGCACTTCAGGGGGAAATTAAAGAATTCTTTGAGAAATTATCTTATAAGGAAGACAATAACATGAGAAGGAATGCATCACTAATCATAAAGCATATGAGCATGGCTGATAGACAGAGAGACAGATAGGCTGAGAGATAGTCCCGAGTATTACTCTGTGGAATTTTATGCCAACTGAAACTAACATTTCTGTGGTTCACAGAAATCATTGCTGTCCCTAATTAGATGTCATGACTAAGCCATCCTAAATTTGTGCATATGTTTTTTGGGTTTCTTGTTGCTGTTGTGTTTTTTTAATTTTTTTTTTAATAAATATTCTATGTTACTTTTTTACTCTCTTGAGAGCAAGGCTGAAACTCTCACAAGGACTAGGAGGTGAAATCTAAACCATTACAAACTGTGGCTTACATAAATCTAACCATATGCACTGTTGGAATGTCTCTTATATTTTAAACTAGAGGTCTGAATGTAAATGTTCTGGCTTTCAAGTCTCAGACCTAGGAAAATGGATGTCTCTGGGCTCTAATAAGATCTCTTGTGCAAGGATAGTAGCATCTGGCTTCCCACTGCAGGATAAAAAGAGGGATTTCCCCCTCTTTTCTGCCTTTGTGAGACCCTATCTGGAGTACTGCATGCAGCTCTGGTCCCCCAATATAAGAAGAACATGGACTCGTAAGAGTAAGTCTAGAGGAGGCCACACAGATGATCCTGGGCTGGAGCACCTCTGCTCTGAAGACAGCCTGAGAGAGCTGGGGTTGCCCAGCCTGGAGAAGAGAAGGCTCGGGGTAGACCTTAGAACATATGTCAACACCAAAAAGGGCTCCAAGGGAGCTGGAGAGGGACTGTGGAGAAGAGCATGGAGTGACAGGACAAGGAGGAATGTCTTTAAATTGAAAAAGGGTAGGTTTACACTGGATGTTAGTAAGAGATTCTTCCCTGTGAGGGTGGTGAGGCCCTCACACAGGTTGCCCAGAGAAGCTGTGAATGCCACATCCCTGTAAATGTTGAAGGCCTGGTTGGATGGGGGCTTGGAGCAACCTGGTATAGCAAGTGGCATCCCTGTCCATGGCATGGGTGTTGGTCCCTTCCAGCCTAAACCATTTTACAAAATCTGATCACACAATCCCTTTGTTTGCAACTTCTTACAGCTCCCGTGGCTGGAGGCTGCTTACCAAGAGGTGCTGAGGAGATGAGACTGGAGGGTGAGTTCCTGAGGTTAAGAACTGTCTAGAGACAGCCTGCCTTTGCTTCCCGAAGGCTTGAGTCTCTGGCTGGCTGGAACACAAGCCTGTCTGTTTCTGCCTTGCCTTGTCAGGATTAGCAGTACCTACCTGGGATCTGCAGTGTTGACCATGGCTGTCAATTAAAACTAAACACATTTCAGCATGGCTGCCAGCCAAAAACACAGAACCTGCCAAATAGTAAACACAGCAGATCTGCCTAGCTTCAAAACAATTGTGCCACCGCTGCGAGGAGAGAGTGCATATAATTCCTCTGTAATCCAGGGGCTGCCAGTGCCAATTCCCAAATGATAGATGAGGTCTTCAAAAGGAGCCCTCCAGAGCTGACTGACTGCTCTCTTTCTTCAGTGTGAGATTTTTTTTATTTTGTCATAACCTTTCTTAAAATATTCTTGATTCTTAGCAGTGCTTTTGCTCAGTAAGCAGTGAGGGCACTAAAATACATCAGACACAAATAAAACCACAGCACCTGATCAAAAGACCACAACAAGTGGATTTAGATTTTTAGAATGAGTATCTATTTGTGATATTCCATTAAAGAATCCATTGAGCTTGTATAAGTAAATAATAAGGAAAATTATTTTTGTAAAATTAAACCCATAGTGATGGTGAAACTCTTATAAACTCTCTTCTGAAGGGCACAAGACAATCATCATATGGTGGTTCAAACTAACAAAAAGGTGTATAAACTTTAAAAAAAATTATCTGCAATTTCTACTGAAAATGGATACTCACCTGAAGAAACATATCTAAACTAACATTGATGACTGAAAAATATCTCAGAAGATGGAAACAGACTGAGCTGTGCCTGGAAGGTTTGGGACGTTTGGATGTCTCAAAGAAAGTGTCACAAAGCTGCTCGTGCTTGTAGCAGCAGGGAAGTAATTGGGCTGCTCTCATCCCACCTCCATGGGCCTCCAATCCAAAGGGTGGCCCTAATCCTTTGGAACCTGAAAGCAAACAGTTTCTATTTCCTGAACTATTCAAGAGCAATAGGAAATACATAAGAAGATGATGAGGAATGGTGACAACTCTACATGCTGCCCATAAGGTGGTCTGTAAGGAAGCCTACACAAATCCTTGTGGAGATGATACTGTGGAGATGAGAAGAGACTTATTTTGTTGCATCTCAAGGGCCAGACTTTGGAATGCTGTAGAATTATTTTTTTTTAGGTTTGTAAATCATCCTTAAAACCTACAACAGATGAAATACGTTTTTAATTTTATATTTAAAATGGAAACCAAACAAATATGCCAGAGCACATTCTACTCTGTTTAACTGAACTTGGTAAAACCTCTGACAGCCACATTTTCTTTTGCCAGAGAAACCCACTTGCCTTTTCAATTAGGCTTAGATTCACTCCAGAAATATGATGTTGCTGGGTTTAAATAGGGCTCACATGTTCCAGCTTTCACCATTATTGCCTCAAACCTCAACTGTGAAGATCTGACAACACGATGGGACAGGTAGATCAAGGGAAAGAAATATGGAGACACTAATAACCAAATACTCTACTTCAATCCCTGCCTTTCATTCTGAAAGCCCCTAAAGCACATTACAAATTGGGTTATTTATCTCCCAAAACAATTTAATTCACCCGTGAAATAAAACCATCTCAGGAGGTGGGGTATGAAGGAGGGCAGAGAAAGAGACAGATGTTTAACATCAGCCCAACAAAATAATTTTCAATTAAAAAAAAAAAAAACAACACAAAAAGAAAACTAACAAACCCAAAGACTTATTTATGTAAACACCAGATACCTAATCTCTTGCCTCTTTACTTTGAGGTTTCCATAATGCAGGTAATGGAGCCAACACTCAAAATTTACAAAGTTCTCAAAAGTTTTGGCAGCCCAGAGGGAGCTAAATATTGCACATGACTGAATGCCCTTCTGTCTGTGCAGGAGAGGTAAGTACTTACTTGCTGCTCCAGCTTTTCTCTAGAGAAGTATTGCAATGTGAGCCTTCAATCCAGACTTCATCAAAGTATAGCAAGATGCCTTGGTCACCCTGTTTTCTCTAATTTTCTGAGTGTAGCTTCACTGAGGAGGCTGTAGTAGCAGAATCACCAGTGTATGGTATTTTTCCACCTGTACATACATTTATAAAAGGAATCACTTTATTATGAGGGTGCTCATCATCTCTCCTTCCATAGGAGCATGATGGGCAGTGTTGGCATGGAATTTTTGGCAACAAACAGAAAAACAGCTTTGCTGTCTCTGGGCTTGCCCACCTTCTCTCAGCAGCAGCCTCAAATGCTGTTTTGTTTTGACATGTGTTTCCAATAAAAACACAAGGTTCATATTGACAAGAGGAATGCTGGAGCAGACCACTAGCATTTCAGAGCAGCCACAAATTCTTCTTTCTCTGAGCCCCCAAGGGTCAATTCCATGCAGCAAGAATCCCACTCTCTAATTATTCAAGTTCCTCCACTGCCAGCCTCATTATCTGGGGAACTACTGTCAGCTGAAGCTGATTTTTTCAATTATTTAAAGAGACATTGTCAGCTCAGCTATGCTCTATTTACATACATAAAATCAATAATCCCTTTCTCGTTACCTTTGCTATGTCTGCTTTAAATACTACTGAAGTTTGGAGAGGGGCAGTAGAGGTTTTCTTCTTTACAGTAAATCCCCTAGAGAGATATTCTGGTGACCCATGTAAGGGCTGGACTACAAAGACCTGTGAATGAAAACAAAATGTTGCTACTGGGATATGTTGCTGGAATATCCTTAGTTTCATGCCTTAGCTGGAAGGTCCAAGGATTTTTTTTCTTGGAGTTGCCATCTGAGAGTTTATGATCTAGAGGACATTTTGCTCCTGACTTAGGAAAGGGCTCTTCTTGTAACTTAGCAAAGGACAGAAGTTTGTCAAAGCGAGGGAAGTTGTTCCCATGAGCCGTGGGTCCTGGCTCCCTGTCATCAAGGTATTAAAGGATCAGAGGCCTAGTCTGTGCTTCTCCCCCCTTCCTCCTACACATGAGAGAGGGGCAGGAAAAGCTCTGAGGGTCCCTCACAGCACATGCCTTTGGAGCAGGGATGTACAAGGCCCACAGGTCCAGGAAGGCATCAAGCCCCTTTGTACCCTCAGGCTGGGTAAAGGGCAGTCCCAGCTTGCTCCAGCTATGCACCTCTTCAGGTACACAAAAAGCCCCCTCACAGCCCTCCAGCAAGAATTACAGTGCTGTGACCTGGATTTTTCTCCACATGTCTGCAGACCATCACCAAATGGATTAGAAATGCAGCCTGTGTGAGCTAAACGTCTCCAAGAATCCCACACAATCCTAGTAGGATAACTGGGAAAAGGGCATTGGCTCCTTTTCATCTCCTTCAGGGACATTTTTAGTGAGTTTCCTTTATTCATCAGGCTCAAAGACATGATCCATGTGTTAAGAATCCTGTCTACATAGGAAACAAGGAGCATAGCCAAAACAACTGATACCACGGGACTTTTCCTTTTGCGTCCCAAACACGTAAAATAAGTATGGTGTAGCATTTATTTTTTTTAAATAAATTCTATTCAGATTTCCAATAACAACCAAAGGAAAACAATTACAAAGAACACAGAGTAAAAAAGCCATTCCTGAGACACATTGCTATTGCACACCATGAATTGCCATGTCTTCCCATTTCACCTCACACTGGCGCAAACAACAATGGAAGCCTGAACAAATTTCTTGAACCAGCAAGTCAGGCTCTCAGGAGGACAACTCAGAACATTTGTTGTCTTTCTACTTTGATGTGCTCTACAATCTCACATGAAATCAGGTCTCAGAGGGAACGGCCAGGCTCACTGTACCAAAAGCAATGGGCTCCCCTCCTAGGGAGCTAATCAAAACCATCCAGTGTCAGCAGAGGAAAGGCAAAAGCAAAGCACCAGCAAATAACTAAATAAATACAATTGCTACCCCTTAAATAACCTTGTCACCGAAACACAGAATTGCACTGATAACTCCATCCTTCTTCTGAGTGAACACACTGTGAGCATTTGACTTGACAGGTTTTTCAAGACTCATATTCCATAGCTTTCCATATTGTCCTCAGCAGGACTCAGCCAACAGTCTGGAAAATAATATCTTCTCTAACCCCACTATTCCCTCCCCCACTTTTTTTTTCTTGTAATCATCCATATTATTAATAGGAGGCAGCTGGTTCCCATTAATGTTGGGAAAAGTGGTCTATCTCAGGAATTATGGTTTAAATTGGCTTGTAGTCTGGGGGAATTAGCCATCTGCACCTGGCCTAACATGGATATTTTCAGCCATACTAATCATAAACAGGGCTTTGTCCTAGTTGTGTCCACTTGGGTCTCTCACTATGTCTTTTTTTTTTCCTACTTAGAGAGTGGGGGAAATAGAAGAAGAAAAAGAAATAATCCCATTAACCCTTTCACAGAATTAATCAAAACTTAACTACTTTATTATCGTCCTGCATTTTAATTTGTGTTTGTAACTGAACACATAATTTGAATGGGGCCCAGCACAAGTCCTGTAGCTTTTCAGAGGCTGAAGAAAATTGGCAAGAGGAAGAGGCAGTTGTTTGGCAAGCCAGCTGTGATTTAGCAATAACTTCCTGACGTCAACACGAAGCTGAATACCACGTGAGCAGCAAAGGCTAAGCACCAGGGTAAGGCTGCAGAGAGGGAGGGCTGCAGTATGTAAAGCAAAAACACTAGAACATTGCAAATTGCTCCAAAGAATGTACTATAATGTAAAGGGAATGTAGGTTTTGGGGTAGCTTTTCCTCCTGCCTTCCATTTTATGCCCATATTTGGCAAAATGGTTATGTTTTCCAGTAGTTTGGGGCTGACAAAAGAGTGGATTCAAAGGTGAGTGAAAATAGATGACATCATCAGGTCAAGGGACTGCTCTCTTTGTCTCACAGACTTGGCAGTGAAGGTATAAGCTCTATCTCACCTCAAAACTCTATGGGGAATCCATCCACAACAGCAGTTTTAAGAATAAGTAGTTATTCTACAGAACCTATCCAGAAGTTTGACCACCTTTTTTTTTTTTTTTTTTCCCAACAGCTGGATCTTTACAAAGATTTACAGAAGACAGGATTTTCTCTCTCTCCCCATCAATCTTGCTGCCTTAGTGATTATAAATGGACAGTGCTAATGTGTTTAAAAACTGTATAGACAAGGTCTGGGAGAATAAGTTCATCAGTGGCTGCTAATGATCTGGACAAGAGTTTTGGCTTGAAAGCCACTGAACTACTGCACACTGGAACTGCTGAGGCTCTGCCAAGGAGCTGCTCACTCTGATCACGTCCAAATCTCCTACTCTCCCTACAGACAGGATATTGCATTAGCCGTGACACTGCAGCTGTTTGTACACACACCGTTATGAGGGCTTCTAGTGCAAGCAAAAATACACTCTTCAATCTGTCACTCACAGCTTCATCTACAGTTTTGGGGTTTTGTCTGAACAAAGCCAGCTCCATGGGCCACTATTTTTGGAGCAGCTTCCCTTCCCCACCCAGACCTACCGCTGGACTAGTGCACGGAGGTGCCAAATCCAGGGTTGTGCCAATACACAGTCCATCCCCCACTGTGTCAAATGCCAGCATGTCCTGGCACTGCACATCTCAAGTATAAGAAATCAGCTCCCTCAGGTTTCCACCTGGTTGATGGGACCACCTAGCTCTAAACGGGCTTGTTTGCTTGCTCACTCCTTTTGCAGGATCCAGCGAAAACAAGCAGCCAAAACGCTGCCCTCTCATGCAAGAGCCTGTTGCCATGCTATCTGCAGCTTCTCTGGGATCAGGAAGTGCCAAAAGCTTGGAAAACAGGCTGGGTCTTCCAGGCCAATTTGGAGTCTCAAGAGGCCCAGATAGTTTGGATAACCTACAGTCAAGCATTACAATTTATGGGAGCTTATCCAAACCAAACTCTGAATCAAATCACTCACCCATCAGCAACTGAAACACCTCTCAGAACAAGGTGTGCTGCCAAGTGCTGTGAGGTAGGGCCAGGCAGCAAGGAGAAGGGACAGGGTCAGCTGGAGATGGACTGCTGAAGCCAGGCCTTGGAGGGCAGGGAAGGTGCAATCACCCTCCTATGAAAACACAGGCAAACAGCTGGCAGCAGAAGGAAACAGAGCATAAGGGAGGTGGTTTTTAATAAGCAACTTTGAAAAACCCGTTCAGCTGCCCCCAGACAGATGTAAATCAGGAGGAACAGGTTTGTGAGAGTAGGGAATAGTGCTGAAGCCATAAAGGGGAAAGATAGAAACTACATCTGCAGTGAAGATCAGTGTAGGTCCCAGGGGACTGCAAGGTCCCAGAGCACCTTGTCTGCCCAAAGGTAGGGTACAGTAAAAAGGAATGAAAGGAAGGAGGTGAGGGCAAAAAGACATCCTTAATCTTGGTGAGCTCTTAAGTTTATTGAGACAGACAAAAATTCCTGGAAATGAGAGTTCCCACCTCTTCAGGGAGGAAGATTTAGGCACAGAAGCCAGAATAATGAATCTTGCACAAGAAAGTTGTATTAAAAACAAAGTTACAGAAACTACACAATGTAATAACTGAGAAAAAGGCACCTGTAATCCCCAGATATGTCGTGTTGGAGGTGTGCACAGTATCCATGATTCAGATGCAGTAACTCGAGAGAAACAGAAACCAAAAGCAAAGACTCCCCTGTGACTTGTTATTTTGCCTGAGTCCACCAGCAACAAACCATTCCATGACTTCCACCTGCTCTGACTCTCCTCCTCCTCCTCCTCCTGAGGTACTCAGGGCCCATCTTTGGACTAATTGGTGCAGTGTCTGGTACACTGCAAACCTGCTCTCCATCTCTGCTCTGGCTGGACAGTTAAACTTATTTCTTCTTCGTGACAGCACAGATCACAAAGTCCAGAACAAAAGGTGCAAAAGCCAGAGACAAACTCTGCTGGCTGGAGATGCAGCTGTGGAACAAAACTTGCAGAGGAAATGAGACAAATCCAGTTAGAGCACCTTTGGGACACAATGAAAAACGTTTTCCATCTCAAGCGGGATGATATTCACAGCATCACCATCCCTTCACATCTGAGGAGAGAGATATTTTTAACCATAAAAAAGACAAGAACCAGAGATATCCCAACCTTCCTTTTGCTGACCTTTGTTTTCTCTCATGAGCAACAGTCATGTATTAAACCGCTGTGACAGCCAGAAGGATAAACCATCAGGTAGCTCAGTTTAAGAGCAAGGAAAATACTGACAGGAAATACTTCAGGAGGTTGTGGAGATGCATCTTCTTCCAGCTTTCCCCACCTGCTGCTATCACAGAGCCACCATCACCCCGCAGCTACACACATATTTTTTTTGTAGCAAATAATCTACCTGTGAAAAATACATTTATTCCCATCCATTCCTGAATTTCTGTGCACATCCCCCATTCCAGATAATCCTCACTGGTGTATTTCAAAGCCAAACCTTTTGGAATACCCTGGATCTTGGAGACTGACACCCTAACCATAGCTGGTCCTTCAAGAAGAGAGATTCATGTCTCCAACATCATCACACAAGAGCCTCTGAAAATCCAAAGCTTAACATCCTGTTTGACTCCAGCAAAAACGCAGTCTTGCAACAAAATAAACACAAGAAAAAAACCTCTTAATAGTGCAAAGACCTAATTCAGGGAGTAGACTTCTTTATGGGAATAACACGTGTCTGTCTTACAGACCTTAAAGACCACAGGCTTTGCTTATTTCAGAACCTGACTCCATAAAACAAAACACTGCAGGATAATCATATTTATTTGTTTGGTTTTCCACTTTGTTCAGTTATCCCAGCTTAAATCTAAGCCAAATGTTACACTCCAAAAACACCATGGATATACATGTTTTTTGATTTACTAACAGAAGTAACAAAATAGGTTACTAAAGCCAAGACCAGCGGTCCTCATTTGTAACTGTTTATCCTCATGTAGTTAAAGGTCACCCACAAATTACAGATTGTGGGTTCTAGCACCATTATATATATATATATAAAATACATGTATATTTACAATTGCTACATACTTATTTTCCACGGTGTGGTGCCCAAAGTTTCTGCTGCAGCCTGAACAGAAAGGCTGTGCCTGGTGCTAGGTTTAACACACAGGAGCTGTTTTTGTTGCATATAAATGAGAGCAGGAGAGGTAGCACAGTTAAATCAGTTGTGCCCAACCAAAGGTAATTGTTGTGGTTTGTGAGCTAAATGGCTGCTCGTGTCCTACATGAAATAGAAAAACAAACCTAGAAAACCATCCCGTTAAGAAATGACTCACCAGAACAGAAAAAAAAATTGTTTGCAACTATTCCTATCTTTTTCTTAATTGGAGGAGAGACTGGAAAGATAAGCTGAAGTTTTAAACATTAGAATATCTAAATAACCATAAAACTTGTGAAGAATTATAAAAGTGAAGGAATAGTACTTACATTCTTATTTATGAATCTTTAGGAATGAGTCTTTCAACATTTCTCTGTAGCTCCTGCCACCTGAAAAACTGAGAACCTGCATTCTCAGGGAAATACATGACTCAGGAAATCAACACTTTAAGAAAAGCTGCAAACACTGTGTGACCAGCATTAGAAGTGTGAAAGTGGGCAATAAGCCTGTGTAAATTGATTACCCAGCAGGTTTATAGGGCCAGTGAAATTATTAGGGAGTAATTTGTAGTCACCTACAAAAGAGAAGTCTCAGGTTAAGCAGATGGTGTGTTACCATGCAGAGAACACTTAAAGCCAGAGAGATGGAGCTTCTACATTATTTACAACTTGCCGTTTAAATTAGGTTTCAAAGCTGACCAGACCTCTATAGGTCTCTTCCAACCTGAAACATTCTGTGAGTGTAAGATTTTGGCATATATCTCTCCTCAGTGGGGGCTAAGGAGGACGGCTTTTCAAAACACAGAAGGAAGTCAATCCTGGTTGAAAAGTCAGAGGTGAGAAAAAGAAATAAATTATTATTTATACTTGGGCTTTAAATAATGTCCTCCCTGCAAAATGTGTTTTGAAGTTTTGGCATTTTCTAAGCAGTTTTTCAAGGGACTTCTTCAGGCCCTTCACTTCTGTGCTGCTGGGTGAGGTTCAGCACAGCGTTGCTCGCTGCTGTGAGGGCCTTCACACACTCTGCACTGTTAGATGTGGTGCAGTATGTACAGACTGATGCTGGCCCCCCCCTTGGACTCCTCCAGCTCTTTCCCTTGGTCTCTACTTTTATTTCTGATCAGACCTCCCATGAGGAGTCACAACAAATTCCTAAGTCCCTAAAGATAACTCAGGTTTTCTTGCAGACTCAACAGCCCCACATACTCCACCTGGGAGTAATACCTGGGAAAATTACCAAACCTTGTGTTTCACACTAAAGAAAGAGATTTATCTTATTAAAAGCCATTCTTTATATTCCAGCTTTAAATGGACATTTCTCACTTCTCTTTCTTCTTGTTATCACCTTCTATCCCTGTGCAAGCACAACAACCCCAGTGGACACAATCATAGGATGGTTTGGGCTGGAAAAGACCTTAAAGATCATCAAATTCCAACTCCTTGCCATGGACAAGGATGCCTTGCACTAGACCTGGCTGCTCAGAGCCCCTTGAGACTGTCCCCATGCACAGAGACAGGACAGTCCTCACACACTCATGCTGCTGTCTGTGCCCCATGTGGGCAGCCCAAGTCCTGTGCCAAGGGGGCAAAGAGGTAAATACATGAAACTGCCCCCCAAAAGTGGGAAGTCACAACATGGCACATACAGGGCAAAGGGAGAAGAAACCAAGCCCTGCTTCTCCCAGCTTTCTGCTCCCTTAGAGAATCACACAAGTACAAAATCATGAAAATAATAACCCCAGCTGCAAAGGCAATGAAGCAATTTGTTAGGGAGATGACATTTTTAATGAGAAACACTTGCTGGAGGAGAACAAAAGGCCCTGTTTGGTCAGAGAGATGCTCTTGATACTCTTCTGAAGTGCATGAAAAAGTAATTTCATTTAAGCGTCATACACAGAGCAGCTGAATTTCCTGGGGCTCCAGATGTTGTTCTGTGCAGATGCTGAACAAATGGAACTCTGTCTTGATGAAATGAAAAGAAAAAAGCAAGCCTGCTTAAACCAAAACCCATGCACCAGAGTATTTCATATCTTACAAGAAGAAAAAGAGAAGAGGAATAAAAGAGGAAAAAGTATGTAAATTGGGGAGAAAGGGAGTTCTTGAACATGGCAGCGTTGCCCACAGGACAGGGTTCTTAATCACCCGATGGATAATTGAAGGAGATGAGAATCTGGATTTTCAAAATACTGAGATCTGGCTCTGTCACCTCTTTTTCTTGGCTTTACTCCATTTCTCTTTGACAGTTATCTGGCTGTGGTTACACTGAGTTTGTTCCCTAAGAAGGGACAGATTCTGCAAGCTTTTATTAGGCCAGAAGTTACTGGAACATTCTGGGATGAGTGACAGATTCAGAATCAACAACTGCAAAACAATAATCGATATTTACAAAGGGTAAAAGTGCAAGCCTGATTCCTAATTGAAATGACACAAGTTTATGTCCTGAATTTTGGGGAGGGCAAGGGGTTTCGTGCCTCAGTAGTAAAAGCTTTTGAAATAAGAGATCAGCCCAATATCAGCTCTCACATTAATGAAGACTAATGAAGTATAATGACCTCGATATTCAGCTACTTCATTCCTGAACTTTGGAGTGGATGACAGAAGTAGATGTAGATGATTCCTAGGCTTTGTAAGCCATACAGGGCCTATAGAGATCCTGATGTAAATCAGAATAGCCTTAGGCCTGCTGGCTTATGCTCTCATTTTTTCTTCTGCCTTTTTAGGCTCTGAAAAAGTGGACACTATTCACTCTTTCTTCTAAGGCACAAGTCTCCTTCTGACACAACATTATCCTTCTGCTAAGTGGTAGCAGATGACAGAGTCCAAAGCACTGCACAAACACGAGAGCATTCCTGCCTCTTACTCAGGGCCCCTTCCCAAGAAGGCAATGCTGTCACAGACAACTCTGCCTTTGGGGAAAAAAAAAATAACAAAAAACCAGTAATAAAAGCCAGGTTTGTGATGCTGGTCCATCAGCAGGTGGTACTGTGTAGTCAGTTTATAGTGAACGAAGTGAGAACGATAATATTGTTTTAAATTGGGATTTGGAAAGGGTGGTTAGCATCCCATCTGACACCTCCCCAAAGGGCAAAGCTTAGAATGACACACCAGAGTACACACCAAACCAGGGGGAAGCACACAGTGGGTGTGGTAAGTGGATCTGAATAAGAATTGAGCTAAAAAATTGAAAAATAAAACAATGTAGTGAACGCAAGTTATGGAAAGCTGGGGAGTGACCTTTTGTTTCTCTCTGTTGAGAGGTAGGAACAGACAGAGAGCAGCCACTCTCCTGCTCAGGGGCAAGAAGCTGCTTCCAGTAAGTCTCACCAGTCACAGAGGTGATCTCAGAGCTCAGGCAAGAAGTAGATAAGAGGGTTGAAAAAGAACATTCCTTGTTATTTTTCAAAAGCAATGCATCATAGGTCAAATGAGCTAGTTTTGTCCAAACTCAGTCAAACCTAAATCTTAGATGACCTAATATAAACATCAGCAAACCAGCCACGGTGCTGGTGGCTCACAGAGGGGCATTGTGCTTTGGAGAAACCTGCTTGAAGCAATGCAATAAAAACGAATTGACCTTAGGATGGAAAAATCAATTTTTACAGAATTATTGGGTGTGATCTAATGACTGCACTGAATAATCCAAATTCCAACAATAGGTAATGCTTTTAAGCATGTTACCAGGTTTTGTTTCATGCATATGCTGCCAAAGTAATCCCTTTGCATACACAGAAAGTAGTCAGTGAAACTTAACTTCTGGTTAGCACTTATGAGAGCCTTCTACAAGCAAGCAATCTGTTACTTTATATTCTAAAGAGGTTTCCTTAAGGCCTGCCCCCACCAGCAATCAGCAGCATACTGACAGTCTCCAAGTCTTGATTGCTAATGAGGAGG
>JACBWW010000736.1:0-23456 GCA_020086605.1 Lanius collurio | reverse complement strand
TTGTCCTATCACTAAATGTCCTCGTAAAAAGTCCCTCTCTAGCTCTCTTGTAGCCCCCTTGAAGTACTAGAAGGCTGCAGTGAGGTCCCCCAGGAGCCTTTTCTTCTCCAGGCTGAACAACCCCAACTTCTTCAGCCAGTCTACATCGAGCTCTTCAGCACCTCTCATCTATGGAGGCAGGATCTCTGCTAACACAGCTGAGTGGGGCACACGTATTCAAAATCATGTAACCTGGTCCCAGATTTCCAACCCTGACTTCATAGACATAATTTTTCTCCTTTATTTCTCCCAAAGCTGTACCTCCAGATCAGTCAAAGCATAGCTACCAGCATACACATACTGCTTGACAAGACAACTCCATTTATTCTCTGCAGCTGGACAGCAAGCAAAGTAGAGTTTAGCTTCCCACCTCCGAGCAAAGTTAAATTGTTCTTACTGCAGACCATATCAACAGCCATGTTGTGGATACTCTATATTGTTGACACTTACCAGTTCTTTTGAGTTGAAGTGTAATTGATTAATGTGGCAGATTTGTTAGCGTTTTTGTAGGTAACCTACAAACAGACATAATGAGAGAAAACAGCATCTTAAGCTGCTGACTGAGATACAAAAAAGCAGCTGCAGTCCTCCAACACTTCTCTCTGTTGGCACTATCATTCTTTGCTTTGATTTCTCCTCCAATTAATAAAAACTCCCAAGCTTTTATGTGCCAAGTAGAGTTTTCCTATGGCTGTCCACGTAAAATACCAGCAATATCATATTCTTGTTCACATGGACAATGTGTAAAGCAAGTGGCAAGTACCAAGAATTAGCAAAAAGTCTAACTCTGCTTGCTTCTTGATAAAACAGTGCTGTTTCAACAGAAGCATGCAATATTAACTTTAAAATCTGCCTCACAGACCTTCTATTTTGATCTGCAGTACTTCAATATCATTTGGGATTTAATTTTCTATATATTGTGTCATGTGTCTTTTGCAAATTCCTTTTTGATACTGACAAATTATTGAGTTACATCTCTACTACCAGATGTATTTTAAAGAAAGGAAAAATCACCTGGTTTTGGCAGGTGCTTTGGGCTCGACAAGGTATTCCTCAGGCAGTATTCAATCAGTTGCATTTAAGCTTCCTAAGTTGCTAGGAGATACTGAGTTAATTAAACCACTTGCTTTCAAAAGTATCTCCAACTCCCCAGATATTAGAAAGTACTTCTAAGAGTAAAAGTATATTTTTACAATATCCTGGAGAGGGGAGAAAAGAGGCTTTTTTGTGGGTTTCTGTCTCTCTGTTTGTTTTAAATTATTTTAGATATTCCATCTAGTATCAATTGCATTGATTATAACCTTAATTCCCAAGCAAGTTTCACCTCCATTAGAATGAATATAAATGAAGAATGGAAAATGGCAAGAAATCAGAAGTGTTTTCATTAATTCTTCAGAAGCCTCTAGAGAACTACTGAGCTACTCTTCAGGGTCCTGCAGAGGAGCTCCATTCAAGACTCCATATTCTCAGCTGTTGAATTATTTCTACAAATTTTGTCATATTGTCATTTATACATCAGAATCCTAGGGAAATGAAATTAGCTTTGGTCCTGACTGATCCTAAATGGGAAGAATTAAGTGTAAAAAAAAAAAACATTGGTTCAAAGACAAGGAAGAATTCTTTAAACAGAAAATAAAGTCAGAGCCTGAAAGGCAAAAAAGGATAAGCAGACAGAAGTGTCCACTTGGGACACTAGAAAATGAGTCAGGTAATATCCCTCAGGGAAACATTATTTTTTCATTAGCAACATTAAGTAATTTATCAAGTAATAAACTGCTCTAATGAACCAGATAAGCTTTAGTATAGACTGGTAGATCTTTCTGCTAACACCTTCAAATCAAGCATTTCCCTTCAAGCATCCCAAAGCAGAGGAAAAATTACACCAGAAACTTTGCATGTTATCAAATATAAGTAGCTTTGGAACAAAGCAAACATTTCCCATTTCATTGTTCTTCACTTTTCCCCAGCAACTCCTTTCCATGGAAGAGGATAACAAGGCAGTTCAACAAGCAGTTGTGCTCTGAATACCAATTGTGCTATGAATCTTTTCACAACATCTAGAGGCTCTTTTCCACTCTCTATCTATTAGTCATTCACTGATGAACCTGGGAAAAATTTATTCTCCTTAGGTTACAACTATACTGTGCTGTTGCACGTCCTCACAGTGGGCAAAGCTGTCATTTTCTACCATGGGTTAGTTTCAGAAGGGTTTCTGGTGGATAACTGATCCAGAGCTACATAACCTTCGTTTCAGACTTCCTAGAGGGTTTGTACTGGTTAACTGGGAGGCATCCCAGAAAAGCTGGAGTGAACAAGCAGCTGGAAAAATGAAGCAACTCACAATTTCTTATAAATTAATACTGTCAGGGACATGAGTGTCATTTATAAACAATCACATGTCACAAAGCATATCCCATATTGCCAAGTTCCACCACTAATGCAGAAAGATGAAGTGTTTTTAATTTAAAAAAGAAAAGCATATCTTTGGTCTTCTCAGAGAGTGAGCTGTGTCTGCATAAAACCCTTATGACACCTGACATTATTTGACAACCTTCTCAGTACACAGACTGACTGAGCAGGACATAAATATCAACCTTGGAATAGAATAGCTGAAGTTGGAAGGGGCCCAGTGATGATCATTGACTCCCTGCTCCTCTCAAGACTGCCAACAACTAAACCCTATGATTAAGAACATCACCCAGATACTCCCTGAACCCTGTCCGGCTTGGTGCTGTGACCACTCCTCTGGGGAGCCTGTTCGTGACCAATCACCCTCTCAGTGAAGAACATCTCCCTAAAGTCCCTAATGAGCTTCCCTGATGCAGTTTGATTCCATTTCCTCGTGTCTCTTCGCTGGTCACCAGAGAGAGGAGATCAGCATCTCCCATTCTGATGCTCCCCTTGAGGAAGGTAATGAGGTCACCCCTTTGCCTTCTCCAAGCCAAACAAACCTCAGCTGCTCCCCATAAGGAGCTCATCTGTGCCTTTGACCATTTCTCCAAGGAAAAAGGAAATATGAAATATTAAAGGTAACCACTGCATGAGAAGCAGCTCTTTCCACATTAGAAAAATGTTTAAAGCCTGCCAAAATCACAGTTCATTTTATCCTGTTATTATCATAACTATCAACACTCAATAAATCTCCATGTACTATATTACCAACCCTATTGTATGAGATTGAAAAAATGGTTCTTTCCAGTCATCCCCTACATTTTTTTTGAGACACATCATAGATAAGCAGCCACACAGTATATTAAGTTGCATAGAAGTATACTGAGAAAGTAAAGACAATGGTTCACCACAGCATGCTGTCCAGAAGTCCTTCTAGCCTTTATTGTTATTCAGGTTTAATGAATCTGCAAACAGCAACATTCTCTGACCATGAAATGTTATCAGAGTACATTAGGCTGATTCAGAGCAGCAAAAATTACTTTTGCTTCTCTTCCAATCTGTACTCCTTGAATTTCACTGCCAGATGCAATGTGTTTATGCAGGCATCAACAGCTGAGATAGTCCTGAAGTACTAGCTCTTAGCAAGAGCTTAGCTCTTCAAATAATGGGAAAGATTCTTAAAAATACCTTTAACAAGCAGAAGTAAGATCACCATGGAAACTAGAGACAGTTATCTAAAGAAATTAATTTGTCATGCAATCATCCAGAAAAAAAAGAATAAACACTGCTCTTTGTCGATTAAATCATGGAACTTAATCCATTAGATGGGTATGACATCCATCTTACATTTTTGTTAACTTTAATCAGTACACAATTGAATCAAAACAAAGTCCACACTCCAGCAAAATCCTCCTCCTCACAACCTGCCATCCTCTGCTTGCTCACCTCCCTCCAGAGCAGGGTTCCAGGAATTCAGCCGTCCTTCCTAGAAGAGAGCCTCTGTGTACCCCACCCACGCTCCCTGCTTCATCACAGGGAAGGAGATGGCAGCCTTCTTTATGAAAAAACAAATCAGGAAGCCACAAAAAAGGTTAGAAACTAGGCTTTAGCCATTAAAATTGTTCATTAAATCACTGAAAAAGTCACACTTTCCATGAACATGATGAATGGGAAAAACCTTTTCACGTTGAAACACCAGATTACATTCCCAACTCTCCAACTCTCTTTATTATTGTTTTTCAAAGTATTTTGAGGAAAAGAGTTTTTCACAGAACTTACCCTGCCAAAAGACAAACCACATTCCAAAAAAGTGGTTAACTGGAAACATTTTTGACAACCCATGATAGGTAGCTATGCAGTACTGTTCTTACATTAAGATGTTTACCTATTCATCTCCAGAAAGAATATGGATATATCAGGATACATTTTGGCTTACACAGCTTGAAGAAATGTGCAAGTTTATCACAGAATCACAGAACGGTAGAGGCTGGAAGGGACTTCTGAAGATGATGTGGGCCATCTGCTCAAGCACAGATAAATTCTTGCAATTCTTTGGAATTCTTTTAATTTTAGTTGGAATGAGTGTATCCACGAGACTGATGGAATAACCTTTATAGATGAAAGAACACCATAAAACTAAAACAAAAAGTAAACTTCCTGAAACCAAATCCAACTCTTTCTAACATTTTAGCTTCATAATTCAGTAATTAAGATAACAATTTCAGTCCAGTTAAAAATAGTGGGAAAATATTTAATTTGTCATTTTAGAACATTTCTTTCAATTTCAGTTTGTGCATATATGCAACCAAATGTTTTATATCCAAAATGAAGTGTCTGCTGCAAACGAACTACCTTGGAACAAGGTTTGCTGTACATCAAACTTTCTTTTCCCTTCATAAAAGTGGAGAACTCCCTAATTTTAAGATGTTTCTCACTCCTATTCTTAGAACTCTCATTCACACATTCCTACTTTCATCATAACTATTGATTCAGAAGTATAATTATGTAAGAGATTTATCAAGTCAAATGAAATACACAAAGCAGGAATTTGCCCAGCACAGGGTAGCTCCCTGCAGAGCATAGATTTAGATTATATAGGAAGCCCTTTCATTTAAAGTGATACGTGTCTACATGGTTTCTGTTCCCAAAAATGTATAGTTACAAGGCAGGAAAAATTTTATGGAAGGAGCTATTTCATAGCAGCTTAGTCTCAGAAAGTGAACAAAGATTTCCTTGCAGGAACAGATAAGTTATTGGCTTTTGTTGCAGCACCACTTAAAATTAGTCTAAGGCCACAACCTGCCTACATAATCCACTGGCAGCAGCTGCTGTGACTTGCTCTGAAGGTGGAGCAAAGGCAGGAAACATAAATGAGGAAATTTAAATATATACTCACAGCAAGCATAATTTATGGGATATGATGATATTTTTAATGTCAAAATCACTATGTGAAATTATCATTAATATATTTCCATTGTGACTTTTATTTTACTGTTGTCCTTAGTATTTGATATGTTTATTGTCTGCAGGGAGATTCTAAAGTAACTGCATCATCCTAATGGTCTTGTATTCCCACTTGTATTTCTTTCAGATGCTTATTTGAAGGAAGGTAAAAAAGCATTGCACTGATAATCTTCCAGTTCTTCATACCCCTGCCACTTTTTCCCTCCTCAGATTTTGCATTTGCTATCCCATTAAATGGAGAGAATTTCTAGACAGGAACAATAATTTTCTCCCTTTTGATAAACTATGGTCCTTCAACAGCCATCAAGATCATTTCAGCCAATCAAGAAAATAACCAAACCCACTTATTTTGTTTAAGTACACTCGGCTTGCCTGAATTCCTGGCCTCTGTTTTAAAACCAAGCTTCTCAAAGAACCTGAAACTCTTCAAGATCCTTGGAAGGAAAAGAAGTTTAAAGAATATTGCATCTGCAACTTCAGAACCATGGATTGTTCACATATTAGGAAAATATGGCTGCAAAGTGTAGCATTACCTTTCAAACCTAAGCTAGGAAATTGAAAAACTGAAAAAAAGAATGTCCAGATCTGCTGCTCTAGCCATAACAGGAATATAAATCTTTTCAAAGTTAGTAACTTTTTGAATCACAGTTCCTAAGGGAACAGCTTGTTCTACTCAGAACAAAAATGTAACCAAATTTTTTAAACCAAGGATTTTACATGACCTCCATGAGAGTCCCCCATGACTTAGGGACCAATATAGAGAAAGAAAATAGAAGGAATAGATACAGATGAGGTAGAAATATTGGATGCCCACATCATCAACATATATGAAACCATTAGCAGAAGTATGGGATCCCGAATCTCCTTTGCCAACAAAGGATCATATCTAGTGAATGTCCTGGCCACCTTATCCAAGGCTTCATGCCAGTCACCGTCAGAGAGCAAATCTGATGTTGCCAGTGAAACACTGCAAGGCCTGGAATGCAAGTGAAGCCAGCAATCTCTCTGAACAATCTGTCCATTCTTCAGCATCATTGGCACAAGCAGAATAGCCACTGTCCCTTGGTTTTATAAACAATCAAAAAAGGGCTGTTTTGAACCTGTATTGTCATGAGGGGACTGTGTCAAGCAACAGGGTGATTTACTCAATCAACTGTGCTGAATCTAATTGTAAATAGCAGTCTTAACACAGGAAACAAGCAAGATTTAAGATTTGTTTTTAAGCAACATTGCTATCTGCTTCTTTGTACCTCTTTCTTTGTAGAGTGCCTGCAGTCACTTCTGTGGGTAACCTCACTATGTAAGTGCAGACATGGCTCTTCAAATGCTCCTTTTTTGTCTGGCTTCCCACAAGCACCTGCAATGCATAGGCAGGTATGTTGGTGCCACTAAGAACATAAGGTCACAAAGATGTGACTTTTCACATCACAAATGCTTCCTTTAGAAAGCCAGCCCTACTCCCTCACAAGGAGCCTGCAGGACCCCTGCCATCTCTGCATGACATGCCAAGGGCAGATCCAGGAGGAGACTGACACTTTTGCACTTGTGAGGTTGTGAAAAAATTTGTTTTAAAGCAACTCCAGCATTTGGCCTGGGCTGTAAGCTGCTCCACCATCAACAGCTGAAAGGAGCAACTTCCCACCTTCCACACTCAACCTGATGTCTTTCTGGGCTGTCTTCAGAACCATATTCCCTCCTGGCTTCACCCTTGTATCCATACCAAATGCTACCAGACAAGAAGTCAGTGCAGGCATGGTCCAACCATATCATGCTTATGCAAAATTATTTTTTCTGCATCCAGTACTTTCCTAGGTTGTTCACTCAAAAACAATTAGAAAAGTATTGGATGCAGAAAAAATAACTTTGTATAAGCAAGATATAAAAGAAATTAGTTGTTGTGCCATGTTGCAGTATAGCGGATATGTGAAATCTATGCAACCTATACAACCAACTGGACAATTTTAATTTTACTAAATTACTGGGTAGCTGATTCTCCCTGGCTTGCTTATTGAGGAAAAAAAATGAGAAATACACACAATTTAAAATGAATTACACTTAACAGAGAGTGAAATTTTAAAAGCCTGTGGTAATTACCAGTAGTTGGAAGACAGACTTTATCTTTTATTTGTAAATAGAGGCTATCTTGCACTCATGATTTAAAAAAATTCCTACCCATTAGCACCAATTTTCATCCCCCATTACAGCTGAAATTTGTTTGTAGCTGAAAGACACCACACTAACAGCTATTTCATAAAGCAGAAATTATTTCCTGACCTACCCCACAGTCCTGTGGCTTTTTTTTTGCTCTATACAACTAAGAAAGGTCTGACATCATTCCTGCATTAGTTTGCCTGTGCTTCCCTTTCTCCAAGAGCCAGTTTACTAGAAACAAAATTTTTTTTAATGTCATTTTGCCATGCAACCATTCACCATGTCACCAGCTGGGCATATTTGCTCTTAATTTTTCAAACACAGATGTCATATGATGGAAATTACATATGCCTAATACATCTTGTGCAGTGGGATTAATTTACATTATACTTAGAAGCAAAACCTTTCCCCTCCCTGCCAGCTGACTGTAATGATGGTTCTCTCTGCTCCTCCCAGCCCTGTGAATGGACTCAAGCAATATTCACTAAGAATAAGGAAGTAGAGCTGGGACTCCGACACACATCTGATAAACCATGAGTTATAGACTGAAAAAATCAGTATGACTCTGAATCAAATACTACTTAAAATATCACATGGAAAAATATTCTATTGAGTTACCAAAGTGCGGCATTTCTCTGAAGAAATATAAATTTATGGAGCAGAATCAGATTTATTCCAACTTGTCAAAGAGAAGAGATGTGTTCCCATGGGATAGCTCTGGGCAGGCAAGGTGCTTCACTGTTAAGATGATGGTGGCATTTCTGGCATGACAGAATGCAAAAAGTGAGGTTTGGTTTGACTTGGTTTGCTTTCTTCTTAAAATATATAGAGGCCAGAAGTATAATTTTAGATTTTTTTGATCAAGCATTTCACTTACAAAATCAATTGCTGATTGAGACTCTTCACAGATTTCCTCTCCCTTATTTTTTTTACAGTCTGCCATCTGTTACAGAACTCCACTATTGGACTTCTGTATTGTCCACTCCCAGTCTGCTTTCTTTTACTCTTCTTATAACTGAATTCCCTTTTCTTTGCTGAAAATCCTCCCAGCAAGAAGCAGTTCACAGGTCCGTTCTCTGTTAGACAGCACTGTTACACCCAGAATAATACTGGGCTTAGTGAAATGGGCCTCAGCTTTTCAATCTTCAAATGCCTTTACAGGAAACACTAAAAAAATTAATATTAGTACTTAATACTTCCCTTCAATTAAAGAAAAAGCCAGAAATTCAGCTTATTAGGACTGATGTCTTAGAATCCAGAGCAATATGCAAGTACCCAGGATTGACTGTAGTAAAAGGAACCAGATTGCGATTAAAAAAAATGGAGAAATACTGACATTTTTCTTCATCTTAAGAATATGATTTTTTTTTTTCTAAATTCTAGGTCTGGACACCATCTAGTGGCATAATAGTTCTGATAGTAAGATAAGCTGTAAAACTGCCTAACAGTCACCCCAAATACACTCCTGATGTGTGGAAAGAAGTTTTAACCTTTCTTTTAATCTTCCAATAATCCAGATGACTGCTATACTGGCCAAGGAAAAGAACATGGTCATACTTGCTTTAAGTCTCCTTTGCTTCCCTAGTGTTAGAAATACAATTACATATCCATATTTGAACATCATAAATTGCTGGGCACAGCAGGAGAGAATGTACCCTGAAACCTGCCATAACATTGCCAGTACTTTGCTGTGTGTTACACTGCAGTAGTGCAGCAATGCATGACCTATCATGTACTGGTGACACAAACTCCCTCATCAACCATCCACATGCAGTATGTAATTTTAAACTTGTGTTTTGCTGATAGATGCAGCTGAACAGAATCTCTTTGCTGATATATGGTATTTTTAGGTCTCTTAGCATATTAAAATCAAACTGATTTCAATATGAAAACATTATAAAAAGCTGGAACAATATAACATAAAATTCATTTCTACTTTTATTTTCTGAAATTAAAAAATTATTTCATTGTCTTCTTATATGTATATATACATGACCTGATAAGGTCTACCCTGTATAAGCCATCTGCATCTAAAAAGTAAATGAACATAAGACCATGCAGCATATAGCTAACCCTGTAAAGGACAGCAGCCTCCAGCAGAAACGAGAGAGAGGAGCCATATGTGCATGTCCTACCTCTTCCACCAAAGAGGATACACTGCACACAGGCAGTGACTTGTTTGATTGAGGCAAATCAGCAAGTGGGTGCATCAAATAACTTACAGCTTGCTGTGTTTTCCTACACACATATACAAATATGTGCTCATTAGCAAAGCTTTCCATGTTCTTGCATCTGTTCTCTGCAACCATCTCTAAAACAAATACTTTTGTGACAGAGCCAGTAAATACACAAATAACCAAGATGTAAGCTGCTGTATCATTGACCTCTGGTTATTAAACATTCAACCCATCTACTGCTATAAACCAGGGTGTGTATTACTTACATTTCATCTTTCGTGGTTTTTTTACATTTCTCACCCACTTTTTCCCTTTTGCTTTCCTGCAAAAACTACCATGTCACATTGGTTAGGAATACTTGGATAACACATTTATATAATTGCTCCTCTCTTGTACTGAGCCATCCACTGTCAGCAGGTTAAAAGGTTTCCTATCTCCCTATGCCACATGGAAACAAGCAGAAAGCAAAAACAAAACAGCAATTTCTCTTGACTTCAGCAGATGAAGTAGCAACAAAAACATATGCCAGATATCTATAGTGATTTCAATTTTCTGTTAAGGGACTAAAATGTGTCCATTAACAGATGAAAACTCTTCAGGTTGTACCTCCATTACCTGGATGCAATATTTTCAGTAATAACTATATAATTAGTCTTGTTACCTTAAAAACAAACATGGACATACTTTGTACCTTCAGGGGAATATGAAAAGTAAGATAAAGATTGCATATTTTAGTAGTCCCTCAAAAATCACTATGACAAATCCAAAAGGTCTTCCAAGATAGCAGAGACAAGAAAAAGCTCTTGTTTAGCTACAGGGCGTTTGGCATACTTCAACTTGTGACTTTAATACAAGAAAAAGTAGTGGATCCTTCCTGAGCCATTTAGGGATTTGTCTGTGGAGACCTGCAACAGAAATACCAAGATCAGTTGGAATGAAATGCAAACAGAAACAAATATGTGTGAAAGCATAAGCAGAAACAATAAAGCAAGAATGTTTTATTAAAAGAATGTTCAAAGAATGCCATGTATGGATAAAACAAGGACACTACTGACAGCAATTTTTAGACCACAGTAACAATATTACATGAGATAGAGGTAGTACAAACCAGTTTTGCTTTTTTTTCTTGGTCTTGGTCAATTTAAGCAGCTGCACATGAAAGACTAAATTCTTCCTTACCGGAATGGTTTTGATAATTTTCAGATGAAACGAAACCTTTCAGAAGCGATCAAAGATTTAGTTCTCCATAACCACACATTATTTTTGATACAGACAACATTTCAGTTCTTTCACAGAATGGTTGGAGTTGGAAGAGACCTCTGGAGATCATCCAGTCCAACCCCCTGGTAAAGCAGGTTCACCCAGAGCAGGTTGCAGAGGATCACATCCAGACAGGTTTTGAATATCTCCAGAGAAGGAGACTCCACACTCTCTCATGGCAGACTGTTCCAATGCTCTTTCATCCTCGAAGTAAAGGAGTTTTACCACATACTCGGGTGGAATTTCCTGTGTTTCAATTTGTGCCCCTTGTCCTGTCACTGGGCACCACTAAAAAGAGTCTGGCCCCATCCTCTTGACATCTGCCCTTAAGATATTTACATGCGTTGAAAAAACATATCTTCAAAACATATCTTCTTGATTCATTTGTGAGCAAGATTATTTGAATCTTGAGATTACTTTTATTTCACCATTATATTCATTTATATCAGCAATAACCGCATCAACAATTTAATAAATACATTCACAAATACAAATGGAAAATCACTCCACAATTAAAACAACATAGTTGTATTGCTTGGATTTGGAATGTGTTTGGGTTGTTTTATTAGAACAAATTACTAGACATAAAACTAGCACTGGAAACAAGAAAATCTCATCAAAAGCATATGATAAATGAATTGAAAAAGAAAAAAAGTGAAATTGTTAAAAAAAACTCAACAGTAGTGTACATAGTAAACAACGTCATGTAACAAAATTAGTCGCAGGTTTGTTATCAAGCTGTCATTGAAATTCCAAATGCAAACTATCAGCACGCTTACACTAAGATTGTACTATCAAAGAATCTTAAATACAAACGAATGAATATGTATATGAGTTGTTTTGCTCATGTTAATTCAATCTCAGTAGAGCATTTTATTCAAAAAACTTATTAAGAAAAAGGCATTCCAGAAATTCTCTTCACCTAAGAGACATTGCAATAAACCATTCAGGTACTGAAGTGCCAATACAAGCATAAGTAATGCTTAATGAGGAGGCACTCAAAGAACAGCATAATCCACTGTCAGAGGATAGCTCAAGTCTTGCTCATTTTCCATTGTGAGACAAACAATTGTCAGTAACTGTTCAAAACAATTTGCTTCCAGATGTTAACTGGGGAAAACCACATGAGAATCACTGTGTAAACTTCAAAATCTAATACAAGCAAACATAAGACTTCACTGTGATAGTAATTAATTTTAATAATCTCTCATATGTTGAAAACTATATAAATACAGCAGGAAAAATAGCCACCTGTGTTCCACAATGTCTTTGATAAGATGCTTTCATTTTAACAAACTAGCATATGGATTTCTTTCAGATTCTGCTGAAGTGCTACCTTTTTTTTTTTTTTATAAACATGGTATTTATTATTGACAGACTGCAACGCTCCAGTGCTTTCCTAGAAAAATACTCTGCACAGGAAACCATAGGACAGCCCTTTGCCCTGTCCTGACAACTCACTCCTACGTACAGAGAAACCTGTGAATGCTTCATATTCGTGATCAATTTGGATCTTTGTGCTAACATGGTGAGAGTGACACAAGCTATATAATGCTGCTTTAAAAGCTTTAATTTATGAGAATTCCATTTAGAAACAACCTCTTTTCTAAGAGCACAGTAGAGGAAGACTTCATCAGTCAAGTAAAAAACTTGAAATTTAAACACTATGCGGTCTAGACTGAAAGTAAAGAAAGAAAAAACAAAAAGCCCACAGCGTTTTAGTGAGAGTCTACAATTGTCTCTGAAGCCTACTTAATAAAAAATTGGCACTATAATGATGCAAAGAAAAAAAATCACTGCATCAGAATTGAAAGGCATTGTTAAAACCTGACTCGTTCGAGCATCGCTGGTCTGAGCTACTCAACGGAACACAGTGGAAGCTGCACACTGAGGAGAGCAAGGCATCCCAACCTGCATCCTAAAGCAGAATTTACATGATTTCCCTGATTCCTCTAAGATTATTTTTAGTGGAGATCATTAATTTTTTTGTTCATGCCTTGCTGCTCAACAGCGATCAATCAAAAACTCCTGGTATTTCAAGGATGGAAAAGTTAATTTATCATTTCAAGCTTTATTGGCAAAATATGCAAATAGGGATGGAACTGACAACTACAGTGGTTAAATAAATTTTTCAGAAAGCATCTAGTGTGTGCATTAATCAAAAAAAAGTATTGGACTATTAATGTTTGTTTTTTATATACATTACTGGTTATAAATTACTTATTAATAGCCTACTTATAGTAGTCTTAATCAGACAGTATAAAGCAGTAAGTATTGCCATGTGTAAATAGCTTTTCCTGAATTTAAATGGTTAGACTAAACAATGCATCCATTATTTCATATCTAATTCACAACATGTCTGAGGGTTTAGATTTTTTGTTTGTGGGTTTTTGGGTTGTTGGTTTGTTTTTTTTTAAAGAAGAGAAGCTCTTCCATATCAAACAACTGACTAGTGATTTCTACCACAGGGGTCATTACAGTATGATGACAGTCATTTAGATCTACTTTTTTCAATGTTTTGAAACCACAGATATATCTGCCTCGGTACAGAAAGCTCCCTTACAGGCATAAGTAGAAGGCACTACTCTCTCAAGGCTGTATGTTTTTAATGTGACCTGATAATGATATTCTGCAACAAAAATGGAAATTTAAAGTAAATTTTATATTGCCATCCACTAAGAGAATTGAGGAATGAACCGATGGACTATTTTCATTTTTTGGAAATGAGCAGACTTAATTGGGAAGCATTTTCATATATCCTATTTTTGCCATCCCACTGATCCCAGGCTGCCTCATTTATGAAGTAGTTGTAAAATATTTAATAACTAGCTTTCCTTTGCTGAGATGATAGCATCTCTATAGGAAATGCAAGATTTACATTATAAACAAACCTACTTAGCAAAGATAAGACCATCACAAAATGCAAAACTGAGACCTGAAGCTACTTTTCATTCTCGAAGCAAGCCACTGTTGATGAATTTGACTGTCCCAATACTTATTTAGAGGAATATGATCATAAAGCTACACATTTCTGCCCTCACAACCATGCTGACTGTGACACAAATCCTGAGAGGAGAGCAGGACTTGCAGGTCATCTCTGATTCTCCTTGCTATGGACAAGAGAATGAAGGGGAGAAGATGGACAGTTTTCCTCTTTCCACTCTTTCATCAGGTCAATAAATCAAAGTAATACAACCCATAAAAGAGGGATGCAGGTGTTTTTCTTTGAAATATAAATTGGGGGGTGGGGGGGGGGGAAGGAGAGGAAGAGACTTGTATGCCTGTCACACATGGCAACTCCAAATTCTGCTGGGAATATTAAAAGAGCATTAGCCTCCCAGAGACACAGAGACTGATCTGTAATATTCTGATCACCATTTTTAATTCTCTCTGCAACAAAGGACCTAAGTCAAGCTGCCAGCAGATACTTCTTGTGTCAACAGCTCACTCCTCACATCACCTAATGTGCCCCCAGTGTGATCAGCATTGATAGACCCCAGTGTTCCACTCCTCAGCCTACCAGAGGAATTAGAAGGCATTGTCTGGTTAAATTCCATTTCTTTCAAACATCATATTTCGATGAATGATGCACATGATAGTACAATTACCAGATTACCACTACTCTGAAAATATATAAAAACTGTCATTCAATGCAACTGGCCTTGAAATTATTCCCTTCCTCTATTCTAACTTATGTTAACTGATTTTTTTACTAATTTTACACTGCTGAGAAACAGGACAAACGTTGAAAAAGAAATGTGCAGCTCTGCCTGTTTGTCCACAGATATTGGGTAATTTTAGGGTAATTTTTTTTTTTATTTCTGAGCATTCTTTATGACATTTAAAAACATGAAGATTTACAGAGACTGTTTTCATGCTGTGTTTGTTGGCTACAAAAGACATTAGCGGATAATTTTTTTCTCTAAATCCACTTTCTGCTATGTGTTATGTTTGGGAACATTATTAATACAAATTACCTATTAATTTTACACTTTCACCGTATTTGAATTGCTCATGGCTGTTTGGGTTTTTTAAAATATATTTTCGATGCCTTTTACTAAAGCTATATGGAAGTGCTCTTCAGGTGAGCTCTTCACATCTTTTGAGAGGATGAAGCAGAAAAAAAAACAAATCTCATTACCATTTCAATACAATAAACAAGAATCACGGCTCTGCCAGGTAAGGAGAGGCAAAGATGATATGGGAGGCAATCTTTTATTAAGCCAGCTGCAAAAGTTGGGGGAAGAGAGAAGGAAAAGCTTTCAGGTTGAAGACACACCACTCTTGGACATGAGATTTGTTCGGTACTCTTTGATTTGTATTGTTTTTTACATATTCTTTTTTATCTGAGTTATCACAAACCTAGTAGGATATTTCTTACATTTACTGAAATGCAAGTCAACAAAATGCAAGATAAAGCAGATTTATGAAAAATGTGAATAATAAGTAATCTGGAAAGCTAAGTTTTGTGACTCTAATGATGCTGTCATTGAGACAACTATTGCATTAACACTGCAGTATGTACACAGCTCAGCTGCTCACATAGATGGAATAACAGTATTTAGCTTTTTGCATAGACACTTTTTAGCATTTTTACCTAAGAACGTTTACTTATGTGCCTTTAAACTTAGTTTTATCTATTTGGATTGTCATTGCTCACAGTATCACACAACTTGCAATCAGAGCAGGTGGAGGTAACATTCCAGTGTAATTGCTTTTTTTGGTACAATGGCAGGATCATAAAGAGTTCTCTATTTTGCTTTCTGTGGACAAAACTGATTTATACTTTTGTGATCTTTAGCAAAAAAAAAAATACATTGAAAAACCCACAGGGAACATACAACAATCAAACATGTTACAGAAAATTCTCATATTCTTCATTCTGCACCTTAAAAAATGGAATCTTGCATTATTTACTAGGCCAAGAGAGGTTTAGTTCTAATCATGTTAACTCAATTAAGGACAAGACACTGAAAATAAACTAACTTGATTAAAGGCAACCTCTTTTCACACTGGCAAAGTTGAAAGTTTACAAATTTACAGCTTTAACCATGTTTTCTAAGGAACAAAATTTCATTTATCATGAAAAACCTATATTAAAGCAGAAAGATGTTTTATCAGTACAAGAATGGCAGACCAACATTTCTCTTTTTTAGAAGCTTTAAGGCACACCAAACTTAATTAATCTATTGTAATAAAAAAAGTTTTAAAAGGAGCCCTCTCAGTACTGAAATATGCCACAAAGATTTGACTTAGCAAGAAACAGCCATGAGGAGTCTGAATGCTTATTTCTTAAGCACAAATCTCATTTATGACTTCATACTTTTGAATGCAAAGGTTGATAAGCATTCAAGCATGTTTCCACTCTACCTTCAGTCCACACAGATGGGACAGAGGAGTTCTGGAGCAGTCATTGCTCCAGACATGACACTGAGCTTCCTGACACCTACTCCTTTGTGCAAGGAAAACCAAAGCTAACTCCTATACTTTGTTGGTCACAGTTCCAAGGTCCAAGTTGGACCCATAAAGAAAAACTCAGATCTGCCAACAGTTCCTAAACTCAGATGTTACCAAAAAATACAGGCTGCTGTTCTTGTTAGCAGCAGTAAACAATTAAAATGTTAGGCAGTTACAAAGTCACATTTAGAACGTCTGAGCACTTTTTCTATTCTATTTTGGAAACATTTTGCTCTGTTAACTGGTTTTGCCATAAATCTTCCTATGAAGACCTTCAAACAATAAACCATGTCCTCTAGCATGAACTAGATCAACACATGCAAAAGCATATGGCCTGGTATAACATCCCATTAAAGGGTGGCCAGCAGCTTTATTTACCTAAGACAGGCATTCCCAGTAATAGCTGAGAATAAATCAGCAAAATGCTTCTTTTTTCAAGAGAAAAAGATACATAAATGGCCCTCTCTCCTGCTGAAACTCCACCAAGGCATGCTACAACACCTATCAATTTCCTTAGCTTTTAAAATGGGAATGCAGATTGGGCAAGAAAGGCAAAGACTAGGCCACCTTCAAGCTGCCAGAAAGATGTTCAGAGGAGCAATAACCACTGCCACTAACATTCTCTGCAGAGCTACAGAAATACCTTCACACAGACATCATGTCACGTGTTAGCATGCACACGTGCTGTCTACAGTTATGGGCAAAAGCAAATTTCACAAAGGCTGACTAAGTGAGTATCAGTGGTCCCAGCTTCACCTGGGAGCCCCACACCCTGCCCATGGCTCTGGCAGCTGTGCTCAAGCTCTGAACTGGGCACACAGCCCAGCAGGCGCGCCTGCCTCCTGTCTCTGGGTTGGACCTCAGACCTATTTCACTTTATTTTCCAGTTAAAGTGATCAAACATTGCGTGCTTCTTCCTCCTTAAAAGAAAAGGAACATCAAAAATAGGGCAGAATTTACTGTTAACCTGTACAAAGTTTGGGGGCTTTTATGTTGACCAGAGAAGCTCCCTGTCTATTTCAGTTAGGGTAGCTATTTCTATGGCTGGTTTTCCTAACATGAAAATTAAATACAGGAAATCAAAATTTCTCATTTGTCCTTAAGGTCAAACCAAGATTCCCCACTGCTTTACTGTACTATATGGCACTTTCTAGCATGTGTTCCTTGGGTAAATATTGCTACAGTACAGTTCTATAATTTAATACTCCCTAATAACTACTAACACGCTACTAGTGTTTGAGACTCCTATTACATGCTGCTGTTGCAGTAGTTACCATGCCAAAAACAACAGTTCTAAAAAAAAAAAAAAAAAAAAAAATCTGACTGTACTCAGTAGGTTTAGCAACAAAGCAGTCAAAAGGCAACAGAAAAAAGGAGATGCAAGAAAACTCTTTGGTCTGCCTGCTGTCTTCTCCATCGAAGGTAATTTTGTGCAACTCACCTCCATATCTGCAGTCAGATTTCAGTCTCTATTCCAGTTATTTACAGGCTTTGAATCCGAATTTAAAAAGCACAGAATTTTTTTTTTTTTTTACTGCATGCTCCTGTGATGGTCTCAGTTTATAATCAATCTTTTAGGCACCCCGAAGCAGCAGTAAATTGTTTAAAAGACTTTCCATATCATGGCAGAATTATTCCACACAGTGGTAGTATCTGATTAATCAGAATAAATAAAAGCACTCAACAGCCAGCAGGGATTTTCTAATTAAGACTCTTCCAGTGTAGTGAATCATTTTTCAAATAAAAATTTATTATAAAATTAACTTGACTGAAACATGATAGAGGTGTGTAGGAAGGGGGGGTAGTATGGGTATGTGTGGGGGTTTTTTTTTAAATCAAAAGTATATGAACATTTAATTTCTAGAGTTTCTGAAGGTACAACCTGGCCATTGTCTACAATGAGAGACCACAAATAGGAGTATTGAGATAAGATCACAGTATTCCCTAAGAAGCCATGTTACCTTTGGAAGTCACTTATGGCCAAATTTTGCAAAAGCAGAGAAAGATTCTTTGGGTGACATCCCAAGCCTGATCCTCAGCAGATGGTGACCATCCATCTGTATGGCTTCTCAGAACAGACAACCAAAACTCACTTGTAATTCTAAACAGTTTCAACTGTTTCAAACAGTTTCAAACAGTCTGTATGCGCATTATAACCATTGCTCCTTCTGCTACTACCTTCACATACTGTAGCTTATTTTACTCTTTCTTTTGTTCTCTGGACTTAAGTATCTCTTTTCTTCTGCTGACTGTGTTTTAAAAAACAAATACCACCAAAGGAGGTCTTTGCTGTCCTATTCCAGAGGATTGTTACAGTCAGAAAAATTTTAATGTGGTGGCAATTTATTCTTTTTTTCAAATTAAACTGCAGACATGGAATACTTAATAGAATACTTAACCAAATCTCACATGAACACTAGAGAACTGCAGCGGATGAAAATAAGGATAATAGATAACAATTTTTATAAGTGAACTAGAAGAACATTCTGTAATACACTATTGAGTTCTGCAGCTTTTTCTGTAAGTATAATAGTAATTCCACTGACCTGTACATGATGTTCCTTGCAATGTCCCCATTTCCTATTAATGCGTCAACGTTTATGAGGAGTGGGCAAAATAAGCCTCTTTTAAAATATGGGCTCAAAATAAAACATGGACATGTCAGAGAACAGTGTATGTGGCAACATCCCCCCACCATTTCCTGATGATTAGTAGTCATTTACACAGTGTTACTGTACACATATAGGTAGCTTCCCAAACTTATGCAAGATGGAGACACAATGCATCAAAAAAAAAAAAAAAAAACAGGATGGATGCTGCATCTACATCCCGCCATCACAGGTTATCTGTGCATGTCAAACAAAATAGGATGAATGCTTATCTCTCTGTGGTGGGAACATACGTAGCAAACAAAAAGGTTAATCAAACAGGGCAGGTGGCACAGCTGTTTTGCCCAGGAAAGACAGGAACAAGGGGAAGGCCATGCAAGACTGGTGAGTTTGGGACTGGCCTGCTTCCTCTGGTGGCCATGTGCTTTGGGTAAGTGGGAGTTTGCTGGGGCTACTCCAAGTGTTTGCCAAGCAACTACATCTTACTTCACTGCTAAGCACCTTACAAAGGCACCATCAGGGATCAGCAATCTTAGTCACTGAAACAAGACAAGCTAGACTAATAAAACTTCTAAAAACTAATATATTAAGCCATCCAAATTCTGGAAAGAAACAATGCTACTGGATGTGATTGCCTGCTCAGGGGCAGAGAAATCCCTAACTCAGACTGATACAATCCAAAGGGGTTGTAGCTAATGCTCCTCTGAAAAGGCAATGGGAAACAAACTGCCTAATACCACAAATGGAAAAGGCAATCAGACTATTCCCTTTGCTCTAGATAGTCCTAAAAATTACAGATATTAAACTGAGACAACAAAAAACACCCTACCTCAGTGTTTTCCACTTGTTCCAATTAATTCAGCCAATAGAAGAAGAAAATGTATTTTAGCTCCTTTTATGACTGACTTTTTTGTTTGTTCTACAGTATCAAAGAAATTATCCACACTAAATATAGGTACAACAAAAGTAAGGGCTGCTGGAGTCTGGAAACATGCCAAGTGACACAAGGTTTGTGGACAAATGTATAAGAAGTTACACAAGAAGCAAGATCACTTCGTATTTTATCAATCTTCTGGAAGAAATTCATGAGTTCTTGTCTGTCTGCTTTGACAGACAAGAAAATAAGTCAAAGGTGGTAGAAAAAAGCACACTAAAAATAAAGTCTCTGTCTCCCAAACAATTACAGGCTTTTTTCCCCCCTCCCAAGAGAACTGGCAGAACAGAAGGAAGGACTGTATTTGCCAGGATGCCAGACTATTCATGATGGAGAGGAATGTCAATTACAGCATTGAATATCATAACTAACAAACCATTTTACAAGTCCACAGCAATCTCCCAGCAATTGCCAGTGATAGCAAGACCATGAGCAGAGAATAAGACAATTAGAGCTCTCCCTGCCCTCCTCATTTCAGCTTCACTACTGCTTTCGTTACTACCATAATTGCCATTTGCATTGTCTGGCTAAACTAAGGCCCTACCATGAAAGGTTACACAATTTCTTATTCAGCCAGCCTTCCCATCCAGGATATTTTCCTCATTGCAATGTTTCTATGGAAGCTGGCTGACTACAAGGCACCAGTTCTTCTCCCTGCTTCCAGCTGCTCAATCTAATTTAAAGATGCTAAAAATAAAAAAGACTTACATGTAACAGTACTGTTCAAAAAACAAGAGGCTGTATTTCCTACAGGGAGAGCATTTAATCAGCAGTAAGATGAAGGGAGGTACAATACAATAATTGTTTCACTAGTATTTTTGCCATTTGAAAATTTTCAAGCAGTACCTAGCTCACTATCAAAACATTTTCACAACTCTTTCTTCGTTGGATATTGAGACAGCAAGTTAGGAAACAACATGGAAAAATCCCAAGTCTTAGGGCATCCAGTTTAGCTACTGCCCCAGTGACCACCCATACCAGACACCCAAGACTATTTAGAGTAATTTACAAATTCTGTGATGGGCCACATGGGTGCAGGGATCGAAAACAAGTACAAGAGGAAAACAAAACATTACTTTGGCATTATGGACATTTTTCCTTAAATATATACATGATGTATATAAAATCCACTTTTGTTTTTCTCTGCAAAGCACTTCATAGTTATATTCCTACTAGTATACATCTCCTGTATGATCTCAGATCCTCATCCTAACCAAGTATCAAAAAGAAGTGTTTTGTAGCCTATATTAGGAAGTGTGATTACAGGCTCACTTCCATGAAGATGAAGGAGCAGAGATACAGCAAGTGTGGGAACCTCAAAATCCTACTCAGAGAAAGGAGCCCCTGCCCCAAACCCTCCCCAGAAAATGAGGCCATATGCCAAAGCCTATAATACGGATTTTATTTAACTATGAACATGAGGTAGAAAGAAATAGAAAAGGGAGGGGGAGCAGTGGAGAGATCAAGTAGAAGACGGTCACCACCTGTGGATCCAGTGATATTCCACTGGTTCTTCTTCACCCTGGGCTTCTCAGTGGTGGGGATCCCAAGGTCGTTCAAAACTTTGCTATTTATACATCCTAGCAAACAAAGGAATTAATGCTCATTGATTACGCAGCTCTCTTATTCTGTTGGCTAAGTCATTTCCTCACCTCTAAGGCTAATTAGTCCATGTGCTTAGTCTTTCTCTTCTTTTGAGCTGGTGGACTGTGAGTCGGTAGTCGCAATCTGCCCCCACCAGAATCACCTTTTAGGGAATCCAAGCTGATTTCAGCACAGTTGTGGAGTTGGCTTTCGTTGTGGCTTTGTGTCCATTACCAGTGATAGATTCTTCTCCTCAAGCTTTCTTAAGATGCCTCTAGGCCTGAGATAACACCTGGACAATAGTATCCCCTTTAGCTTATCTCAAGTTCCCACTGTACAAGCTTATCTTACAGTCCAAGCTCCAGGTATTCAGTCATGGTGGCTTGGGTAGGAACAAGTGCAGGAGATCAGAGTGAAAATGAGATAAAACCATCTATAAATTGGTACTTGGTTCATTCACTGGTCTAGCCATGCCCTGCACCTGATCAGCACAGTCTGTCCCACCTTCTCATTAAACTCCATTTCCAACTCTTGAGTAGGGGCTCTCTCCTCCATGGACCTGTGAGCAAACAGAAATCCAAGTGCAGTAACTGGGAGAAGACCCTTGGACATCAGGGCTGATACATCAGGATGGCAGTGCCTGGAGAGACCAGAGAGTGGGTATTTGTGTGGGTGTGTGTCAGTGTATGATCACGACTGAACATCAAGCCAGACCAGCCCGCACGTAGGAAACAGAAGGTAAGGGTGGGTGCCGCCATCGGTGTGATCCAGGTAACCATGGGGGGGACAAGAGGGCTCTGATAGTTGGCTGGCAGAGGACCAGGAGCTCCAACCCAGCTACTGGAGAGAGCCATCTACATCTGTGTGTGAGGCAGCTGGGAGACAAGAGGATCCCAGGCCAGCTACTGGGTAGACTGGGAATCTAGGACCAGCTACTGTGGAGTGATCCATACTGGCTTATATATCTGTATACGTAAGTATTTTATACTAATGGGATTTCCTCCTAAACAGCCAGAGAGGGGAAGAGGATGAGGCCATTGATACTCCTTGTGTCTTCCTGAATGCCGCATTTTCTCTCTGTGTCAGTCTGTGTGGCTGCTCGTGGACAATAGGTATAGATGGATTGTGTGCATGTGTGCCTCTTGGGAATTCGTGCCCAGCCTTGCTACTCCTCTGTTCTGATGACATGGGGCTGCAGCAGGTACATGCTACAGGTCCACTCTATCAGCCTACAGGATTCAGCAGCACTGCCAGCACATTCTGTGGAAATGTATACAATTTTCTAGATCTTGAAAAATGTTTCTAAGTGGCAAGACTTTTTCTTCTAACATCACACAAGTAAGAAATTAATTTTAAGATTAACAGAATAGAATAAAACCCTCATTTAAATTCTTGTGATGCCTGCCTACTAGTAAGCCAATAAATGAAATTGTAACAGAACTAACAGTATTTAAAATTCTTGCTAAGTGCGTGGGTTCATTCATGCCTGAAATGCTCACTTACTGCCCGTAACATCATTACAAAATCTTGTATCTAGATTTTCACTGAAGTTCAAAACAGTCAAGTGACATACACCAGCAGGCATTTCAGCAACTGTAACTCACAGTGAAAAGCAAAACACGACATCCAGTCACTTAGTTAAAGAGCTGTGGTTCATAGGTCTCATTAAAGTGTTCACACAGGGACTACAGACAGTATAATGACAGGTATGAATCAGTTTCTCCCTAAATTTAGTAGCAGTCTACAGCTTCCTCACAAGGGGATGCAGAGGGGCAGGCACTGATCTCTTCTCTGTGATCACCAGTGACAGGACCTGAGGGAATGGCCTGAAGGTGTGTCAAGGAAGATTTAGGTTGGATATCAGAAAAAGATTCTTCACCCAGAGGGTGG
>JACBWW010000735.1:0-16809 GCA_020086605.1 Lanius collurio | reverse complement strand
TCCCAAACCTTCCCAAACCTTCCCAAACCTTCCCTTCCCAAACCTTCCCAAACCTTCCCAAACCTTCCCTTCCCAAGTTTCCAATGGCAAATGTCACTTTTGCACTGGTTTTCTCATCTCCTCCGTGTACCCAAAGGAATTTTTGGGAACCCGCTGCATTTCCCGTGGGTGCAGAGAAGCCCGGAACGCACAGAGCCTTTTCCCTGGTGCTTTTCCCATCCCAGTTTCCCAGCGATGCCGTGGAAGGAGCAGCCCAGGGCGGGCAGGGGCTGCAGACGGGAGCAGAATTCCTGCTCTGGGGGTGCGGGAAAAGCGGGATTTCCTCGGGAAGCCCGGGCAGCTCCGGCTCTCAGCAAGGCGCACGCTGACACCCGGCTGCACTGACCGGGAGGGAGCGATGCACACCCCGGGGCTCCGGGAATCAGCTCCCGAACGTCCAAGTGCCACCGAATCGTGGAATGGTTCGGGTTGGAAGGGATCTTTAAAGACCTTTCAGCCCAGCCCTGAGCAGGGATAGCCTCAATTAGGGCAGCTTGGCAGCCTGGTTTTGGGTGGGTTTAGGGATGGGGTGTCTCCCACCTCACCACCCTCCTGGAAAAAAAATCCTTCCTCATATCCTTAGTCAAGCCTCTTTCAGAATTGCAGAATAATTTTAATTTTTGCTGTACATTACACGACATAGAGTTCCCCCTGGGGTCAGTTATTCTAAAAGTCTTGACTTGGAATAATTAAAACTTCCCCACATATTTATCAGAGTCCAGGATTCCTTTTGGAGCCTCTCCCACCGTGGATTCTCCAGCCCTGGAGCAGGAATTGCCTCCATCCAGCAAGCACTCCCTCACTTCCAGGCCATTAAAATATTAATGCATATTAAAATATTAAAAGGACATGAAGTTTCCAATTAAAACCCAGTGTCTTTTCAGCTTTTAGTCATGCAAAGAAAAGCCAGATGAAAGAATCCATTTTTGGGGAGCTTGCTAGGAGGGTAATTACGACTGAAGCTCAGTCTTTTCTGCAACTTTAAAATAAAAATAAGTGTAAACATAAATCTATGAATATAAATACATAAATACAAATCTGTAAATACTGCTTGTGCCAGTGAATAAACCCTCAACAGCTTAAAAATCCCACAAAGAGCTCTTGCTACAGAGAAGTTGTGGATGCTGGAATTGTTCCAGGCCAGGTTGGATGGGGTTTGGAGCAACCTGGGATAGTGGAATGTCCCTGCCCATGGCAGGGGGTGGAATGAGATGATATTTTCCAGCCTAAACCATTCTGGGATTCCATAATTCCACAACACTTGTCTGGCTCTCAAATTCCAATTGTATGTGAATGATAACCTGTAATGTGCTAGGAATATAAAACATTGAGGGTTGTGGATTCCTTTAAATGCACCAAAGTGTATTTTTATTTTGATTGCCGAGTGTCAAACGGTCTCAAACCCAAATCACTTCCATCAGTTTTGGGATAGGTTTGGACTCTGAGTGAGGTGTTTCACTGGAGCTGTCCCTGCCCATGGAAGCAGATGCTCTTCCAAGTTCTTTCCAACCCAAACCATTCTGGGATTCCATAATTCCATGACACTGCTCAGGCTCTTCACTTCCAGCTACACCTGATCTTAACCCAAAATGTGCTATGAATATAAAACAGTGAAGGTTGTGAATTCCTTTAAGTGCACCAATGTGTATTTTTATTTTGATTGCAGGGTGTCAAATCGTTCTCAAATCAAAATCACTTCTGCCAGTTTTGGGATTGGTTTGGACCCTGAGTAATGTGGAAGGAGTTTGGAAACAGATGATCTTTAAGGTCCTTTCCAACCCAAACCACTCCAGGATTCCCTGATCCTCCTTAACAACCCCCCCCACCCCAGATGACCCCAGCAGTGCCTTACACAAACCCTACAGAGGTGGTCCCGGGTGTCCCTTATCCAGAGAGGACACGGAAAATGGGAACCCCCCAACCCCAGGGCTTCCAGTCAGGGATCTGGACTGAAATCCTTTGTTCCCTCAGCATCCAGCGAGCATGGAGGGAGCACCTGCAGCGCCAGGACCTGTCCCCACCCCCGGAGCCACGGGACAAGCACAGCCCGTCCCCAACGTCCCCAACATCCCCAACGTCCCCAACATCCCCCACGTCGCCGGCCTCGGGCAAGATGAGCAGGTCCGTCAGCATGAACACCTTCTCCGACAGCAGCACCCCCGTGAGTCCGGCTGGAATCCCTCCCTCTTCCTTTCTTGGCTGCCTTTCTGGGATCTGGGACAAGTGCAAGCTCAGTTGGGGGTTCAATTGGTTGGTAACGGGTTAAAAAAGGGATTTTTAGATGTCTCAAATGACCTCCAGGCAGAGGTGCCTCTTGTAGCCTCATCAGGATGGGTCACTGTGGGTGTTGAACCTGCATCTCAGCAGGTTTTGGGGGTGTTCTTGCTGGAAAAAAAGGTGCTTCCAAGTGGTCTTGTGTTCCTCTGTGTGTTTGGGATATTGTGTTCCCAAAAAAACCCAAATTGTAGTGCTTTTCCAGCAAAGAAAGGTGGTTTGTTGGTTGGTTTTTGGTTTTATCTTGTTGGGGGGTTTGTTGGTTGGTTTTTTATATTTGCTGGAAGCTGATTTAGGGGTTCAAAATTAAATTTGATTTTGGAATAAATATTCCACTGGGACCTGTGGCTGGAGGCTGCGTTTGTCTTTTTAAAGTGACCCTAAATAAACCCCAAATGCAGACCCCATTTTTGGAACACAGACAATTCTGTGACTGCCTCTGAATTGGGATTATTAGGTCAATAAGTAAATACAGAGCCTGGAAACGTTGTTTTCAACTTTGTCACAGAAGACAGGATTTGAGGGAATTACAGACGGGCGTGCATGGGATAATCCAGGAATTCCAGGAGCAGGAGCTGCTGTGGTGTGTGGTGCAGGAGATACCTCCCTGCTCCTGAGGAGGGAACAGCTCGGTTGGAGCCTCACTGTCAGTGGCTGTTGCCACTCACAGGACAGCATTTGGTGGCTTCTGAATCCCTACAAAAATTTGGGACTTGTTGTTAGTGGTGTTCTCCAAACTAGATGGATTTAATTCCCCCTTGAGTCGCAAAGTTGGAGGGATTTTCGTCTTGAAGAAGCCCAGGGCACTGATCCAACAAAGCTTTCCCGTGCTAAAAACTCTGATCTTGGAGTTCTGGGGATAATTTGACACTTTTCCATGTCCATCCCAGTGTTGATCCAGGCCCAAAGGCAAGCTGTTCCCAGCAGGTTTATTTTGGGATGCGATGCCTGACAGAATTTAATAAAATATCCCTGAGGGCAGTGGTTTCTTTGTAGTTGGGAGCTGGAGAGCAGGAGGATAAAGTGGGCTGGAATATCGGGTTGGACACTGAAGTTCATGGATTAAAGGGGTTTGGTGCCTTTAACGAGAGGAATAAATGGGATNTACAAAAGGCCCCTCTTGAGCCTTTCTGCTGGTGGGTGCAGAATACCAATAATTCCTTCTTTTTTATGTTGAGTGTATTAAAGGTTGAGTATTGATGTGATCATTGATGTGGATTTGAGTCGTTGTGGTTTAGCAGCAGCAAAATCAATCCAGGAATGATCTTGGTTGATGATAAAATGCCTGATAAGATGTTTCTGTGGGATTAGTTGGCTGCTTGAGACACTTGAGAACAGTTTTGTTGAGCTTTGGGTTGGGTTTAGCTCTGGGAAGTTTCACAAGAGGATGGCCCTGATGGATACCGATGAGAGGTCTCAAAAATAGGTTTCTTTTAAGTCCCACTTCAGGAAATTTGGCTGAATCCTTCATAAACCCTTTCTAAGATAATTTGATCTCCAACATCTCATTTATTCCCACAGCATCACCTTCCTTTTACAAAGCCAGGCCTCAAAGTGAAAATCATATCAATGGAGGATTTAATGCTTAATTAAGCAGGGGGTGCAGAGCAGATTTGCACCATCACAGAAAGTTCTTGGGGGGTTTCTCTCCAGCCGTGTGACAACACACTGAAAATCCAGAATTTCCTTTGTCTGAGGGACTTCCAGAGGGCAGGGATAGGTGGGATATTGGGCAGGAATTGTTCCCTGGGAGGGTGGGCAGGCCCTGGCACAGGGTGCCCAGAGCAGCCGTGGCTGCCCCTGGATCCCTGGCAGTGCCCAAGGCCAGGCTGGACATTGGGGCTGGGAGCAGCCTGGGACAGTGGGAGGTGTCCCTGCCATGGCAGGAGTGGCACTGGGTGGGCTTTGAGGTCCCTTCCCACCCAGCCATTCCATGATTCTCCACCTGTGTCCAGTGAGCTTTGCTGGTGGCATTTGCAATCTTTGGGAATGATGACAACGACCTGATCTCTTTAGGCTGGAAAAGATCACATCCTGAATCCAAAACTCCAAGACCTTTTGTTGTCAGCCTTCCCCAGCACTGCCAACAACAGAGATCCAACAGGTCAATCCAGAGTCAAATACTGGAGCAGTGCAGGAAATGGGAATGGATTTGGAATGGGAAGGAAAGAGTGGGAATGGGGATGTGCCTCCAACATGGAATTATTTGAGACTGGGAGATTTCCAACCACAGGTTCCCCACAGGGAATTATCTTCATTGTCTGGAATGAATTATGTTTTGGTGTGACCAAAAAAGAGGGGGAAATGTAGGAAATTTAAGTAATGGACAATAAAGTCATGATTGGGCCAGGAGGAATTAGATGTATAAAACATCTTTAATAGAAACTTACTGGGATGGAGGAAAAATCTGATGGAAATTGCCCCATCCTGAGCCATTAAATTATTTTAGTGGCTCTATCACCACAGAAATGTGGCAGCAGCAGCACTTTAATGGGGTCTATTACAGAACAGTGGATCTTCCCAAATATATCCAGATCATCTCCTCCCAAAGGGCAGAGTATTGATTCCTGCTCGTAAAAGGAATTTTCAGAGTAAATACACCGGAAAAGTACATTTTTGTGGGAATAAATATGATTTGGGCTATTTCACTGCTCGGCATTTAAGCAAATAATAACAGTAATTATTCTGGATTGTGGGAGATTCTGACTCTATTTCAGTTACTCTATTTTTGGAGGCGATTTTCCACCTGTGAAATGACTTCTTAGGGTCAGCTGAAGTTCATTAGGAAGACATAAATGACACTTTAGGGGTGGAAATGTGTTGAACACTTCTGCCAATGGGATGCATTTAAGGGAAGCTGTATTTTCTTTGGGAATTTCTTCAGTGAATTGAAAATTTCACGTTGGGGGTAAAAAATGCCATTTAACTTCAGTGAAGATCCCAAAGTGAGCAGCACAGAAGCGCCCTGGTGGTGATGGTGGTTCATGTCCCACCTGCTCTGCCCATGCTGGAGCTGAGTCCCACCACGGGTGATGCTTTTGGGAGGAAGGTTGGGCAGCCTTGTTCCTCAAGGACATCTCCTTAAATCCCATTTAATGGACATTCCCACACTGAAGTTATTCAGGTCTTCAGATTTTCTCCAAACTCCCTCTCTCATACCAATAATTTTTGGCAAATCCGCCCTTTCTCAAAGGTCTTTATGAGATCCAAATCCAGCAGTGAACCCTGGGGTTTATTCTGGATTATTCCATGATTTGTTTGATTGCATCACTTGGTTGTCCTTTATTTTTAAACTTCTGAGCTCTTTCTCCCTTTCCTCTGACATACCAGCCTCTATGAACCCCCAGATTCCTCCAAATTCCCCCAAATTCCTCCAAATTCCCCTCTCCTACCCATGTGACAGTGAATTTTGGAGAGGTTTCCCATTTCTCAGGCTCTTGTCTCCAGTGAGATTCTGTTATCAGTGCCAGGATCACCTCACACCCCAGAGGTGTCCTTGTCCCTCGGACTGTGCTTTTAACTCCCCTTCACTGGGGACTTTGCAAATTCCGACCTTATTTTGCCCTTCTTTGCTGACACTGAATTAAATATTTCTCCTCCCCTTGGACAGGGCAGGGAAATGCTGGGAGCTGAGCAGTTCCCCCCTGGAAACACCAGAGCCAGAGGTGAACTGTGGAATATTCCCGGGGTTTCTTACATTTGCCATTTTCCTGCCCTTCTGATAACACATTCCCCACATCCTGTGTGCACCACTCCATTATTTGAAAATTTGGGAGCTTTTGTTTTCCCAGCTAAACCCTTGTTTCCAGTTCCTAATTAAGGCACTGCTTTAATTGCATTAACTCCTCTTGTTCCGTGGAGCTCAGAAAACGCCACTCCCATCACGGCCACGCTTTGGCTTTTCCAAGGTATTTAAAATTCCATTGCTGTTCCAATAAACCTCAGCCAGTGGATTATTTTTCATGGACAGACAGTCCATCCTTCTCCTGGGGGTTTTATGGACAGAGTGTATAAAATGATAACACAACGAATGGGCCACCTGCCATCCTCTATCAGCTGCTTAAATCAGCTGCTCCAGACAGGAATTCAATACAGGAGAAGCTGTTCCAAATGGATTTTTCAGGTACAAGGCATAACAGGGAATTTCAGGAGTATTCTTGATCCATTGGCACCGAGATAGCTTTAAAGGCATTTATAGGCCTTCAATAAAGATGCTTTCAAACCATCTTTAGAATAATAAAATCGCTTTGGTGCTCTGAGGAGCTGGGAAGAAAATCAAATTATTGTTAGATTTGATTATGGCAATGTCCAGAAATCTCTGATATTGGATAAAATCCGCTGAGAAGCAAAAGGAGAATCTCATTCAGGGAGGGAAAGGAAGAGAAGGGTTTGCATGCAGGAACAGAATATTCCCCTGTAATTCTATTTTTATGTAAATTATGTAAATTAGATGAAGATGTCATAATATTTCCCGTGCTGAATTTGTGGTGTTTATGAACACTGCAGTGCTGTTTCCCCCTCTCCCGGAAAAACCTGCTGCGCTTCCCAGAATGCTGGGGATTTATTTTGTCTCCTGTGTTTAATTTTACAAAATTGGGATGCAAACTGAAATATGAAATCTTGAAGCCAAATTTCAGGGCCAGATTTCCTACCTCGAAGAAAATGGAAAGGGAACATGGAGGTGCTGTGGGGAAGTCAGTACTTTTAGTCCAGAGCTGGATTTTTTGGGATGTACAGCAATTAAAACAGGCTGCCCAGGGAAGTGATGGATTCCTGGATTCACCATCCCTGGAAGTGTTCCAAAAATGTGTGGATGTGGCACTTTAGGACATTATTCAGTGGTGAATGTGGGTGGATGGTTGGACTTGATCTTGGAGGCCTTTTCCAGCCTTAAGGACTCTGTGATTCCATGAAATGAGGCCTTGGTGTCTCCTCCCAACACTGGGAATGCTGCTGGGTCTTCCTGCCCACCTGGGGCCCATTTTGATGTTTTTGGGAATGCTGCTGTGGCTTCCTGCCCACCTGAGGCCCATTTTGATGTTTTTGGGAATGCTGCTGTGGCTTCCTGCCCACCTGGGGCCCATTTTGATGTTTTTGGGAATGCTGCTGTGGCTTCCTGCCCACCTGGGGCCCATTTTGATGTTTTTCTTCCTGACAGTCAAATATTTCCTGGATTTTCTTCCTAAATAATTCTAAATTTGCTTTTGGGGTGGAGTTCCATGGGTGGCTGTAGGGCAAGGCTGGACATCTGTCCATCCCTTCCCATTTCTGGGAAACAAAACCCCCAAACCTTTGATTGAGCCCTGAATCTCCTCTAGGACAGCAGCAAGGCTCAGAGGAGCTTGGAATTTGCAAGTACAAATCCCAGTCTGCCTTTTCCATGCCCCAATTCCCATTCCATGCCTTTAATCCTGACACTCTTCTTTGTTAAGCCCATCTGCAACAGCTCCTTCATTCCCTTCTGATGGAACAGATCCTTTGCTGCTCCTTATCCCAGAAGAAAGGGAATTGGACAACTTTGTGCATGGACTGTGACCTTTCCCTAAGGATTCGTGTTCCCTTTTGGAGAAATCTTAGTGAGGGCACTGATTCCCTGCAAATCTGGGCCTGACTCATCACGTCATCAGAAAGCCCCAAACCCAACTCAATGAGTAAAAACCTCCCAGAGTTCTTAACTCACTCTCTGAGAGGAGTTTAATGAGCCAGAAAATTAAGAATATTCCCATTTTTTTTTCCAGCAAGGAGATATTTTAATTCCAAACATTCCTACTTAATTTCCCTCCGAGCATAAACTCAGACCTTCTGTGGCAATGTCCTTTGGGCTGTCCTTGTCTTTGGGATTTATTTTTTCCATGCTTTTATTTTAAACCCAGCTCTTTGACACAAAAGAAGTATTATTTCATTTATTAGGGGCTGTGCCCACCATGAGACAATCATGGAGAGGGAATGAGGGGCTGTCACTGACTCCTCTCTCCATGAACAAGGAATGTCAGAGCTCCTGGCTCTCAATGGATGCCTTTTCCAGCAGCACTGAAGGGCTTTATTTGGGTTTTTCCAGCACCACTGTCCTTTGTTCCCAGCCTTGGCCACACAGTGGAACTTTGTGTGCTGGAAGGGTTGATGCCAGTGGTGGAAAAGGTCCTAAAAACTCATGGAATTTCTTTTGGGATACATGAGCCTCAGTAAATAATGTTTTATTGCAGCAACAGGAGCAGAAAGAGAGGCATGGTTGGAGAAGGGTCTTGCTTAGAGTGTGACAGAGCAAATCAGGTCAGGGCAGGTTTAATTCAGGTGAATTGGGGTTTAGTCCCAAACTCTCAAAGTCTGGCTCTTCCAAGAGGGATTTTTATTAAAATGTTCAAGACAAAGCTTAGCCTTGTGCAAGTCTAAACTCCAATTAAATCAAATCTTATTAAAAGTTGAATTAAAATTCAATTTTAGTGTCACCTGCTGTTCTTTTTTTCCACTTGAATAGGACTAAACAGGAACCTGAGTGTAGGGTTTTTATAATTGGTGTTTTTCCCTGTGAAAGGTTTATTTTAGAGTCTCCTCCAGTCACAGAGCAGCTGAACCAGTGGGATAAGCTGTGTTTGTAATTCCAGCACTGGTTTGGCTGCAGGAATGGATATTCTGGATTGATCCATGGCAGAAACTTGGATGTCTAAAAGTGAACCCTCAGCGTGTCGGATCTCCTGCTCCTCCTGTGTTCTCCTAGAATTCCAGGATGGTTTGGGTGGGAAGGGACCTTAAATCCCATCCCATGGGCAGGGACACCTTCCACTATCCCAGGCTGCTCCAAGCCTCATCCAGCCTGGCCTGGGACACTCCCAGGGATGGGGAAGTTGTCCCAGGGTGTTGTTTATTTCCTTGGTTAAATCAGTGCTGGAGATAAATTTAATTCCTGTGGAATTTCACTTAAAACATGGAAATTCCTGAGATTTTGGCAATTCACCGTGATGTAAATGATTGGGAAATGTAGCTGTATCCTAATATAAATATTTCCATGGGTGAAGTAACTTACAATAGCTTGATCCAAGTGTTTTCTTGTTCCATAAAACCTGGATGGACAAGTGCAAACCACAAATATCCAGCATCCATCTGCATCCCAACTCCTCAGCCCTTGGCAGAGGGATGCCATGGGATCAGTCCCTGGAGGAGCCTCTCCCTGATTTGGGGATTTATCTGAGCAGCCTGACCTTCCCCAGGCACTGATCACTCAACCTCCTCCCCTTCAGCACCTCAATTAAACGTTGGGAAAGCCTTGCTTGGCCATCAGGATGAAAAATCCAGGATTGGAAATGGTTGCTTATTAAATATTTCCTGTGCTTTCCTGAAAAAACAGCTGGATTTTTAAATTTAGCTGGTTTGGGAGCTCAGCAGCTGGAGAAGGAGCTGTGAACTTCTCCTGATCACAGCCAAGACACCTGGAAAAATGTTTCCACAGTGACACTAAAATCTTAATAACTTGTCAAAGGCGCTGCTCAGGAGAGGTTTGGGATGAAAAATTGCTCCAAGATTTTCAGCTGAACAATGCCAGGTTCATTGTACATCCATCAAAACCCAAAGTGAAAGTTAATTTACCTCAATCTTGCTGCTGAGCAAAGCCAGGACCTACTTTTTAATTTTCTGGGAGAAAATTGTGCATTTCAGACGTGGCTTTCCAAGAGGCAACGTCTGTGAGGAGGAAAATCCCAGTAGGGAAAGATTTGGAATGATCAAATACTTGGAGGTGTTGTTAAATCTCAAATAATTGTTACCTCAACACAAAAACTGGGAAAAAATTAAATAAATTACAACAGGGCCCCAAAGTGCCTAATTAACCTGACAGATTAATTACACCCTCAGGGAAATTTGGACAATAGGATCAGGAAAAACTGGACTGGTTTTGGACAATCTGGTTGGGAGAAATTGAAATCTCCTGGTGTTCAGGAGATCCTGGACACCCAAATTGTTCAGGATTCTGGGTGGCCTTCAAACAATCAGAAAATAGGAGCTGCTCCCAAGGAGTTTTCTCCCAAAAAATGCAATCCATGCCTTTTCCTCTCACAGATGCTCTCCCAAACTTTGCATTTGCCCCATTGTTGCAGGTTGCTGTTGGTCACAGAAATATTTTTGGGTTTTTTTTTTTAGGTTTGTTTAAAACAGGGCCCCGTGGAAGGAAAGGTGGGTTTGAGTTCTGCCTTCCACACCACCCATCACACCTTGAGGAGCAGAGCTGGTGACAGCTCAGCCCCAGACAGGCAGGACAAGGTTTTTTCCTGTTTTAAAGGCCTGGGAGTTCTCCAGGATTTTCTGGGAGAGCCCAACATCAACACAAGGAATGTGGGGACACCCTTTAAGGGGTTCCTTGGAGCTTTGGTGCATTTAAATTGTCCCATTAGGGGGGCCACTCTCCCCTGGCTGCCAAGAAAGATCAGTCTCAGGAGAGCTATGGAGGCTCTCCCAGGAATTATTCCTGCTCTTTCCCACTTTAATGGGTTGCTTATTTTAGGAAAACAATGATTTCCTCTGAACGAGGCAGCCTGAAGTTTAACCTTTGTGGGCGGGTATTTATTTGCTGTGATTGCTGAGTGATGTTCTTATCTCTTATCACTGATTCACTCAATAAATGAGTTCCTAAACACCTGATCGGGCCCTGCATGGATCCAGACTCCTGGATTCCTTTTCAGTTCCTTGATTCCCTGCTCCTTGCTGGCCAACAGGAATCCCAAAGAGACAGTCAAAAAACAGAGGTGGGGACACAACAATTTCCTACAGCAGCTTTTGTCCATAATTAACAACAAAAGCTAAAATAGAAATGTTAATTTACACCTGTAACACTCAGCTCTGCTTCACCTCTAAAGGATTGGGAGAATTTAGGTTGGAATATTAAAAATATCCTTAAAGATAAGAATACCTGGGAAATGTCTCTCCAAAACTCCACAGCCCTGGCACAGGGTGCCCACAGAAGCTGTGGCTGCCCCTGGATCCCTGGCAGTGCCCAAGGCCAGGCTGGAGCCACCTGGGATGGTGGAATCTTCCCAATAATTCCTTTTATCCCAGTTTTCAGGGAAATTTTGAAGTCTTTTAATCACTCGGAGCATGTGAAGGACTTGGTGCTGTATCAGCCAGGGAGACTTTTATAATGTTTAATAAAATAAATGAGAGTGTGCCCACGCTGAGGGAGCAGATTCCAAGGGAAACTGCCCCCAGTCCGTGATTTAGGGAATGCTCATTGCTGTGCTTCCAGACAATTCCAGTTGTAATCCCATTTCCAAGCTGGTTTTCCCTCCTACCTGGCAGCAGGAGCTCTCACACAAGGAATTTGTGAAGCTTGGATCACTTCATGCTTGGGATAGCTTTGCTTAAAGGTGATCCTAAAGTTTAAGGAGCTTCCCAAGAGGTTTATTCCAGACTCGGGGTATTTTTGGAGAGCTCTTGGTTGGAGAAGGGGAAGGAAAACAGATTTTCCTAAGGAAAATGGAAGGCGCCGTTGGTACCTGAGCAATTCCCGGGGCTGGTTTGCCTCCTACCCCCGGGGAAAATCCCAGCTGGGGTGGATTCCAAGCCTTCCCTTCACTCCAGGGCTCACGTACATCATTCCCATCCCACCCTTGCCCATAAAACTACGCTACAGCCAGGGAAGAGTTCTCCCAAATCCATGAATAAATCCCTAATTTTGCTGTGTCACTGCTGCCGAGCGATGCCGCCTTCAAAATGCAAATTAACTCCCGGCATTAAAGCTGACTCTGCTTTCCCGGGCTGGGCTGAGCTCACCTGAGTCCCCCCTCCCAATTATACCCCTTTGCCACATCCTAAGAACAGGTTGTTGTCCCAGCTGGAATTTGCATTTCCAGGAGGGATTTCTTTTGGCTCCCGGTGCTGATTTGATTGTCCTCACGGATAATCTCTTGATTAGCCTCCCATCAGCTCTAATCACTTGTTTCTTCCTGATTAGGGAGACTGAGAAACAAATACGGGATGGGGCGGGGAATAAATGAGGAGCAGGAAGTTGGGAATATCCCAGGTTTATTCCAGAGGCACCAGGAAAGGCACAGCCCTGCGGCTCTGGGAATAAATTAATGAATGAGGGCTGATTTCAGCCACCTCATGGGCATAAATGGATACAAAATCCCAATTTTAGTGTAAAATAGGGGTTGAGACGTGTCCTGAAATGCTGGAATTGCAGGAGAGGGGTTGCTGGGCTCGCCACATTCCCTCTCTTGCTCTGCTCCCACATCCCCTCCAGAGCAGGGAGAGTCTGGAGCTCTTCCTATTCCATCGTTCCATCGTTCCATTGTTCCACCGTTCCACCATTCCATCGTTCCATAATTCCATCATTCCATCATTCCACAGTTCCATCATTCCATCATTCCATTGTTCCATAGTTCCATCATTCCACCATTCCATAATTCCATCATTCCACCATTCAATCATTCCATCATTTCATCGTTCCATCATTCCATGGTTCCATTGTTCCATCATTCCACCATTCCACCATTCCATAATTCCATCATTCCACCATTCCATCATTCCATCGTTCCATCATTCCATCGTTCCATCGTTCCATAGTTCCATAATTTCATCATTCCACAGTTCCATCATTCCATCATTCCATCGTTCCATAATTCCATAATTCCATCATTCCATCATTCCATCATTCCATAATTCCATCATTCCATAATTCCATCATTCCATCATTCCATCGTTCCATCGTTCCATCGTTCCATAATTTCATCATTCCACAGTTCCATCATTCCATCATTCCACCATTCAATCATTCCATCATTTCATCATTCCATCATTCCATCATTCCATAATTCCATCATTCCATCATTCCATCGTTCCATTGTTCCATCATTCCATCATTCCATAATTGCATCATTCCACCATTCCATCATTCCATAATTCCATCATTCTATAATTCCACCATTCCATAATTCCACCATTCNGTTTGAGCTAGGCATAATTTAATCCTTGAAGATGAAAAATTCCCTCTTGAACATTCCCCCCCCCTTTTTTTTCTTTAAATCTCAAAAGAATTTTTTGCCTTGTGGCTCTTCCTGAGACACATCCCTGAGGAACTGGGAAAAAAACAGTGGAAAATAAATATATTTTTATTTTAATTTTTTTTTTCTCCCAGAGGAGACTTGCAGGGAGTGCTTTGTGTCCATTTTTCAGCTGCTTATCAGGGAAAAAATTCCAAATTTACCTAAAAAAGACTCGAGGAGGGCGCTGAGGACGCCTCTCCTGGGATTTTCCCGCTCCAAGTGTCAGCCTGGATTTCCTGTCAGGATGCAGAACATCCCCACAGCTGCTGCTGGAACTTTCACAGCTCCTTTTTAATCCATTAAGAAAGAGAATTTGAAAAGCCAGGACAGGTTATTTAAGGGAATCACTTCCAGTAGAGGTGAGATTTCCAAGCTTTATTGGGGAAAAGTGAATTATGACAACTTGGAACTGCAAAGGTGTCAGGCAGGGTGGAATTAGGGGTTGGAAGGGTTGGAATATTCATCTGGGATTGCTTTATTTGTGGTTTGACTTGGGAAAAGGGGGAATTTTTCCTGCCTTTTTCCACCATCCACAGAGCCTGTGGAGATGAGCAGAGGTTGAAGGGATTTCAAGGATTGGTGCTTGGAAATGCATCCCCATTTTTGAGCTTCCTGCAATTTGCTGGCTGCTAGAAATATTCCCATTTTTTTCTTGGATGATTTCTAAGACACCTCCCACTGTGCCAGGCTGCTCCCAGCCCCAATGTCCAGCCTGGCCTTGGGCACTGCCAGGGATCCAGGGGCAGCCACAGCTGCTCTGGGAATTCCATTCCAGTCCCTCCCCACCCTCTCAGGGAACAATTCCTTCCCAAAATCCCATCTCTCCCTCTGCCCTCGTGAAGCCATTCCCCCTTTTCCAAGGGCTGTGTTCAAAGGATGGGAATGGGAGGAGCACGGTGGGGTCAGGGATGTGTTTGGTTGTGCTCCAATCCCATGAGGAATTAACAGAAACCCATCAGAGAAAATCCTGATCCCATATTGAAACGGGGGGATCCAAGGAATTGTCCGTGTCTGGAGTTGCAGCACATCATGGGCAATTCATTAATTAATTAATTCATTAATTGGCACCGAGGGAGCCAGGGACAAACTGGTCCTGGCTAAAGGGGGGGAAGGTCTGAGGGAAGAGGAACAGATTTTGTGGACAAAGCACAAGGTCCTGCTCCCACCCCCCCTTGAGTCCCCTCTGGCAGAGTCAGGGTGCAGCTCCCAGCAATGCTGGATTAGGGATCTTTTCCCAGGTGAAATCAGGGAGTTTCCAATCCCACTAAACTCTGAGATTCCCAGTTCCCAGTCTCAGAGCTGGCTCCTGCTCCAGCCAAGGACAGCCCATCCCAAAGTGCAGCTTCACCTTCTCAGCTGGAGGGAAAATACTCCCGAAGTTCCCTTCTTCCCACAATCCATGAAAGAGGAGATTTTGTTGGAATTCCTATTTAGGATAAACTGGAGCTGCAGGAGCCAGGGAATTCCATGCTGGAATGCCTGGATGGCTCGGGATACCCTTCACCCTTCTCCTCATTCGCAGCCCAGAGCAGCAACAAGCCCACCTTAAACATGGAAAAGAATCCAAGGGATAAGAAACGCAAGGAATGGAGCCTGGGAATTCATTGGCTGGAGTTCCCTGCTGCTGGAATGTCATTTGGCTCAGATAACAGGGCAGGAATTCCCTCTTTCCCAGCCCCGATGTGAGCAGCGGGAGCCGAGGGAAGCTCATCCCACTTCCAGTGAAAAGGGTTTTCCATGGGAAAAGAGCGGATCTGAGGGGGTTTGGGGTTTGGCCACTGTGGAGCAGCTTCAGGAACCCCAGATTCCAACTGATCTCCGTGGGGAAGGAGAGAGGATCCTCTGGATACTTTCATCCATTTACAGACTCCGGAGCAGGTCTGGGATTGTCCCAAACAGCGACATTCCAGGGGCAGATCCCGGTGGGAGGCACAGGGATGCACCCAGGAGGCTCCCACGGGGAGCAGAGCCTGGCCTGGCCTCCACCCCCAACACCAGTAGGATTTGCCACCAGCATTCCTTACACAGGACAATCCCGAGGTTTTTTTCTGGAATTCCCAGCACGGTTACCTCGCTCCGGGTTTTTCCTTTGGGAGATGGGAGCTTTCCCTGCATTCCATGTCCAGACGGGCTGGGAGGGGCTGCCAAAAGCAGGAGCTGCAGCCCTGCTATCCCTGTTCCCGGAGCTGTTCCTGAGGTGCTTCCCACCAGGAAGGGCGTGCGAGAGGCTGGAGACGCGGATTTGATTGGGGAAATGCCAGGAATGCTGAGGAACACCTCCAGGTTGGCGTGAGTTTGGAAAGAGGGGATAAAACCCCCAAAAGGATAAAAAGTCATGGCACATTAATGCTTGGAATTGTCCGCTGGAGCAGCACGGGAAGAGGGATGAATAATTCAAGGCAGACCGGATTTCCCTGGCAAGGTCGAGGCGTGTGAAGGGGAGGATTTTGGGGAGACAGCAGCATCCGGCTTGCCTTGGGAAGAGAGCTCCGTCCATCCCGAGGCTCCAGGAGACTTCAGGAACCGTCTGGATTTGGGGAGTTTGTTTTGGAACGGGACGCAGAGCTCGGCTGGAATCTCGGATGCCAAAGGAATTCAAAGCGGATTTTTCAGCTCCTCGGGCGATTCCCGGAGGAATGGGCAGCGGGAAGGGCCAGGAGGCAGCGGAGCCGTAGCGGGGCTCGGGATCCCGACCCCACAATCCCTGGGATTTCTCCCAGAATGGCCTGAAAGAGCAGCCGGGAGTGGAAGATGAATGTGAGTACCCGAAAATGGGATCCGCTCAGGCTGAGCTCTGCTCGTTGTTACCTCAGTCCCCTCTGTGAGGCACGGTCTGGGCACAGATCCTTTAAATAATTCCCAAAAAAACCCTGCTGCACCTTGTTGGGATGGGCAGGATTTTATAGGCGCTGGGGAAGGAGCCGAAGGACAGGGAAGAACTCCAGGAATTCTGATTCTGGAGCCCAGCTCAGCCTGGAGACACCTCAGCAGCTCACAAACAAATGGATTATCGAGACATTTATTTCTTTAGTAAGAGATTTAATTATTTATTTATTTTACTTTATTTTATTTTATTTATTTAGTAAGACATTGATTTAATGTATTTGTTTATTTACTTAAAGAGAGATTTTAAAAGAGATTTATTTATTTGTTTATTTATTTATTTATTTATTTATTAGGACATTTATTTCTTTATTAAGATATTAATTTATTTCTTTATTAAGAAATTCATTTAGTTATTAAGATATTTATTTCCTGAGACATTTATTTATTAAGATATGCATTTATTTAAATATATTTATTCGTGAATAAATCTATTTTTTTATTACAAGATATATTTAGTTAGTTAGTTAGTTAGTTATAATGACATTTTATAAGATATTTATTTCTTAAGACATTTACTTATTTCTTTATTAAGATATTTATTAATTTCTTAAGACATTTATTGTTATTAAGGGATACATAG
>JACBWW010000734.1:0-23504 GCA_020086605.1 Lanius collurio | reverse complement strand
CGGTTTGTTTAAGTCACACTGACCTTATTCCTTTCCCCCGTCACTGCCGGAGCCCCTCCCCTGCTTGCGCTCGCAGGTGCCACCAAATGCGTGTCCGGGATGGCATCTCCCGCCCGCAGCCTCCAGCGCCCGCCCTGCCCCGGGCCGGGCCGGGGCTGGCGGCAGCGAGCCCGGCAGAAACCAACACCCGCGGGGCCCCCAGCGCCGGGGCTCGGAGCCGTGCAAGGGACGCTTCGGTTTGCAGGGCCGGAGGGGCCTGGGCTCCTCCCCTGCCCCGTTCCACTTGGGTTAGGATTCCATGTTGTGGCTGCCGTGGCAGGGGAAAAAGGCGCGGTTTTTCTCCAGCACTGGCCGGGTTTTCCCTCGCACGGAGCCCTTGGGCCTTCCCCGGGCCCCCTCTGCCCTCTGGCAGAACCAGTGGCATTTCCCAGCGCACACGGGTTGTAAACAGGAGTCGGCTGCAGTCGAGAAGGCTCCAGGCGCCTCCTTCCAGGCTGACTCTGCCCATGCTGAGGCTGCTCTGGGCTCTGCCGGGCTCTGCTGGGGCTCAGCTCTGGGCACGGCTGGGCCCGCTCTCCCCTCGCATTGCTCCGGGCCGCTGAGTCACAGGGGGACACGGAAGGGACACGTCAAGGGACGGCAGGTTTAACAGAGTTTTTATTCAAAAATCTGCCATAACTAACAGGCTGTCTCAACTACCATAAATAACTAGCAGTGCTAACTACCATAACTAACCAGTTGTTCCAACTACTACAACAAAAAGCTGTCCCCAAGTGCTTCACATCCTCCGCTGCTCCCTCAGTTGCTTTGCTGCGGTGATCAGAGGGCTCAGGCTGCAGAGAGGCTTGGCTGATGACAAAAATGGGTGCTGCCCAAAGGATAAAAAAGAAAGAAATGAACCCGTTACTTTCCAAAGTCAAGTTCCTCACAGGCTCTGCTGCAACAGGACAAAGGGGAATGGTTTGAAACTCAAGAGAGGGAAGCAGGCTCAGATTAGATGTGAGGAAGAATTTTTTCAGCAGCACAGTGGGGAAACACTGGCAGAGGGTGCCCAGAGATGTGGGGATGCCTCCTCCCTGGAAACATGCAGGCTCAGGTCAGGCAGGGCTCTGAGCCCCCTGATCTGCTTGAAGGTGTCCCTGCTCCTTGCGGGGCACCCGGTCCAGATGACCTCGAAAGGACCCTGCCAAGCCAAAGCAGGCGAGGATTCTGCTGCCTTTGCATGTGAAAAGCAGCAGCGAGACTGGAGATTATCGAAGGGGGCCCCACGAGAAAACCCCTCCCTGGCGCTGCTGTTTCCCCCGCAGCCGCTTCGCATTCACCTGCAGCAGCTCCTGGGCAGAGAAGCGCCGCTCCGCGTCCGGCTCCAGGCTGCACTCGAGGAAGTCCCGCAGCAGAGCCGACAGGCGCCTGGGCTCCCGCAGCTGCGGGCTCCCGTTCTGCCGGATCAGACAGCGAGCCTGCAGGAAAAGCAGACACGGCGCTCTGCCAGCTTCCTTCACACCCACAGTGCTCACATCGACCCCGGTTTCTCAGCCCCAGTCTCCAGGGGCACTTTCCTCCCTGGCACAGATTCTACTCCGAGATCATTTCTCTATTCCAACCAAAAAAACCAAACCCTCCTGCAGCCACAGCCATTCCAATATCCAGATGATCTTGCCCTAAGAGCCAATTCCATTGGCTGACTTTGTTAGTAGGAACCTCCATCAGAAATAGCCCATTTTGCTTCTCCAAATACGGACACCAGCTTTAGAGGCCATTTGCAAGAGTCACTGTGGTCTGCCTGTGTTATTTCAAAGGATTCTTACATCAAATGCATCCCTGCAGTGCCACTGACACTCAAGTAAATGCATTCATGATGTTCCATCCCAGACACTTCCAGGCAAGGAACCTGAGGTTTGGGCTGCTGAAAGCTCAGGCTTGGTGATGTGGAGAAAGTAGCTTGGGCTAGGAAAGAAATATGTTAGACTGTGGGGAGGTTAAACAATCATCCACCTGTTTTAGACACATTTCCCAGTGAGAAGAATCAGAGGGGAGTTCATCACACGAAACCTCTTTTAGAAACTCCTTCAGAAAACTTGTTGGGTTTGGGTGTGGGGTTTGGGGTTGGTGTGGGGTTTTTTTTGCCAGATAACATTAGAGCTGGTGCGCTGGCTTCATGTTTTCAGGTCATCCTCGCAGACAGAAGAGCTGCAACAACTTAAAAGACAAAGCAAATTCTGGAGCCTGCAGAATATTTGTCTGTGTTCAGGCTCGAGTCCTCTGGGAATTGCCTTCCCGATGGGCAGAACCCTCCGGCTGCTCCTCCCAGGGCGGGGTCACTCTGTGCTCACAGGGCTCTGCAAACTCGGGGAAATTTGCCTCTTACCATGGCCGCCGTTTGCTCCCAGTAAGGAGGTTCTCCTTCCACCATCTCGATGGTCACAATGCCCAAGGACCAGATGTCCACCTTGGGGCCATAAGGAGAACTGGTCACAACTTCTGGGGCCATCCAGTGAGCAGTGCCCACCATGGAGCTCCGCTGCTCCTGCTCAGGGCTGAGCTGAGCGCAGAGGCCAAAATCAGCTGAGGACAGAAACAAACACTGTCAAAGGCAGCTGCACTGAGGAAACCAAGCACAAAGATTGCCCACTCTCAGTCTGACAATGCAGTGCTGAATGCAGCTGCCAAAGTCCTCAGGGCTGTAGCCAAGGAAAGATGGAAGTGGACCCCTAAAGGAACCTTTCGTGCAGAGGCTTTCACTGATTCCCTTGAAGCTTCAGATTCCAACTCCCACCCCTCTGGAAGGGCCATACCCAGAGCAAAGCCACTGCTGACACCCTGCTCCTCTCCTGAGCTCTCTGCACGGGGCAGCCGCTCTCGGCTGGCAGCAGGGGCCGGGCACTGCCCCCAGCAGCACTTGTGGGGCTCTGGCCGTCACTGGAAGCAGCCCCACACCCGCAGCCCGGGAGCGCCGTGCCTGACCAGGAACACCCACCCAGCTTGACAGAGCCGTCCGTTCCCAGAAGGATGTTGGAGCTCTTCAGATCTCTGTGGATCAGCCGGTTGGAATGGAGGAAATCCAGGCCCTGCAGACACTGAGGGAGAGCAAGAAACACGAGGGTAGCAATCGATGGCCGGAATACATCACACAAGAAAGGACAGTTTAGAACTCTGCCAGCAGCAGCTTTGCTGTGACAGGCCAGGAGTGCAGTGCAGACAAGCTCCAGGCAAATGGTTCAAGGCACAGCTGAGAACAGCAAATCAAAAACGACCGAGGGTACCAGCAGGAAAGAGGACAAGAACAGAGTAGAAATGCAGCCACGCTGGCAGCCCCTTCACTTCAGAGGCTCTTTCTTCTCCAGCTCATAAAAACAACACACAAACAAAGCTCTGAGCATGGAGCCACTCCTGTTCTCAGGCCCTGCTTGGGAGGAGCATTGTGCCCAAGCCATGGGAAGCACAAGCAGGATCCCTCACCTCCCGACTGACAGCTGCCATCTCTCCTTCAGCCATGCGTGTCTGTCTGACAACGTCCTGCAAAGTTCCTCCGTCCATGTATTCCATCACCAGCCAGAGATCTTCATCAACAAGGAAGCTGGAAGAGGCAAACAATGGCATGGAGATGATCGTGCACTGCTCAATTCCCCCAGAGAAAAGCCTCGAGTGGAGTTTTGTTTCCAGGTCACTTGTAAATGAGGACAGAATCAGATGCAGAGACATTCCTGCCGGGCTGCACAGTCCTCGGAATCTGCACAGTCTAAAGGAGAAGGAGACACCTGTGAGAAAGGAGATGCCTTAGATGGCAAGCAAGTGAAAAATGCAGTTTAGCAACAGCCCAGATCAATGTGGAACCACACCACTTGCCCCCAGCTGCTTCAGCATCTGAGCTCATCAGTTCCACCATTCCCTCCAGAACAAGGCAGCACAACTTCCAGAGTTATCCGGGGGAGGAGGCCGTGCAGCACTTAGGACAAAAGTGCTCAAGTGTTTGGAAAACTTTGCAGAAGGTTCCTTCAGACACAGGCAAGGCCACTGAAAAAGGGGCAAATGAGGCATTTCTGGAAACAAGAACCTGGTCTTCCTGGCACCTGCAGCAATGGAAAAGAGTTGGGAAGGAGAAGCCAAGGGAAACAATTTCTGCTGGGGTTTACCAGCATTTGTCCTAAGACCAAGAAAATGGGGTCAACCTGAAGGGAAAACCAAACCAAAGCAACAAAAGCACACGGAGGGAGGGAACTGACAGGCTGTTGTTTTGGGAAGCTACGGCCGGGTCAGGCTTTTTCAGAACAGGCTACAGACTACGGATGCCAGGAAAGATTAACGCAGGGCCCTTGCACGGGGTAAGAGCTGAAGCACTCACCTGTCCAAAGAGTTGACAAGGTTGGGGTTCTTCTTGTCCTTCAGGACCAGGATCTCATTCACAGCTCGTTCCCCGCTCTGCCCTCTGAGACTCATTTTCTTTATGGCCACCTGAAAGGACATTGCAGCCCTTGAACTGGAGGAGTCTGGGGCAGGAGGCCGCAGCAAACACAGAGCGAGTCTTTGTGGAGCGATGGAGCTGGGCTGTGCCAAACTGCCTTGGGATGGGACACCAGGGCTCAGCAAGTGACATTCCCACCACCCATTTCTCTGCTCGCTGCAGGGCCGCTTACAGCACACACAGACAGAGACATTTGGGCTCGTAAGCTCTGCAGAAATGGTCCCTCAGCTCTCAGCCTCAAAGCTCTCACAACATTCAGCCTGTGCAGGAAAGCTCTGCTGGGCCCCCAAAGCTGCAGCCACAGCTCCCAGCAGAGGGGAAAGCCCTGGAGAGCTGCCAGACGCGCTGGGCGTGGTGACACCGACCTCTCCTCCAGTGGCCCTGTGCAGTCCTTTATAAACGGTTCCGAAAGCCCTGGAGACAGAACAGCAGAGAAGAAAGAAGCAGCACTTTAGGCCCGGGGAGTGAAAGCCAGCCCAGACAGGAGATCTCTGCTGCCTGCAGCGTTTACAAAACACCTGTCTGCATCGACCCTTCAAACAGCAGCGCAGCAGCCACCAGCCCTGGGCCATGCAAGGTGTGCGAGAGAAAACTGAGGCCCAACACGAAGGAAAAGGGCCAGAGAAAATCCCAAATGGCCACACTGAATTGCTTTAGTTCAAAGCCCAGGGTGGGGAGCGGGCGTGGAACGAACTGGAAAAGAATGTGTTCCATCCTTTTCCATTTCCTGCCTACGAGCTGCAGGATCCACAAGGGCCCTGCCATCAGGCAGGTGATGCACTTTCCCTCGAGTGCAGCAGCTCTGTGTCTGTTACTGAATGTATGGGCTTTAGCACCTGTGCTGAAAAGAGCGCTTTTTAGTTCATCTCTGGTCTCTGTTTCTAAACCCTTATGTTGAGAATCCTGACCAGTGGGTATTTTTAGAAGCAAAATATCTGAAAGAAACCTTCTTGAGAACTGTTTTCTGACAGTCACCAGATGGTGAGTTGCTCTTTCAGGCAATCCAGTTCCAGGGACAGAAGATCTTCCAGGTGCTGCTCCTTGCTGCAGGCAGGACACTGCCAGCCTCAGGGGCCTTTGGCGGTGCCTTCTGACCACAGTTACCAATTCTGATCAGGCCTGAGAGACAGCAGGATGGTGCCCCAGTGCCTGGAGCTCTTTGGAGCTTGCCTGGCTTCTCACTTGATCCTGCAGCAGCAAACAGCCGGCCCCTGCTTGTGCAGAAGTAACTGCCGTGCACTTACCCTTGGCCAACCTGCTCCAATTCCAGGTATTTCTCGGCAGGCTCCCCCACGCTCACGGTGCTCCCTGAAAGAAACCACATGGAAGACGCTCCCTCCCAGATGGAGACCCCGCCTTGCAGCATTGCCAAAATGCAGCCCCACTCTCTGGGGCCGGGAGCCCCTTGGTCTCAGCTGGGGAAGGGCAATAAATGACGCTGTGCCATTCAGCTGCAGAGCAAGCCTGGGTGCAGCCCATGCTGAGACACACGCAGCGCCCTGCTCTGGCACACAGACACACAGCAGACGTACTCAGCTGCTCCAGGCACCACTGCCCCCTGCCCTCTGGCTGCAGGGCTGTGCTGCTGTCAGAATGTTCAGCCCAGGATCCCGCAGCAGAGGGAGCTTCAGTGTCCTCTTCCCAAGCAGAGGGAGGTTCTCCGTCCTCTTCCCAAAACGCTGCAGGTTCCTGGTCTTCTTTCCAAGCCACAGGACGTTTGCCATCCTCTTCCCATGCCAGGACATGTTCACCCTCCTCTTCCCAAGTCACAGGATGTCCTCTGTCCTCGTCCCATGCTGGGAGATGACCGTCATCCTTGTCCCACACCACAGGAGCTTCACTGTTGTCATTCCAAACCATGGGATATTCACTGTCATCCCCCAGAATGGGGGGAAGTTCACTGTCATCCCTCAGAACAGGGGGAAGTTCACGGCTCTCTTCCTCCTCTTCGGCCTCCTCTTTGGAAGCAGAGGGAGCCAGAGGAGGAGCTGATGCTGCTTTCGTGCCCTGTGGACAGATGTGAGGGATGGGAAGTTCTATCTCAGTTATCGCCTTATTTATCCTCAGCTACACATCCAGCTGCACTAAGCAGAAATAGCATTTGGAGCTGCTCAGACTAGGAAGTCGACATTGCCACTTAGTGCTGGGCATTCGATATTCCACCATGGCTAAAGCCAGCAAGCAATCTCCTGCCTGCAAAACCAGACCTGCAGCTCTTCAAAAGCTCTTCAGCAGAGAAGGAGAAAACTGCTGGGGATCCCTTTGCTGCTGCTGCTTGCAAAGACACTGACAGGAACTTTCCTTCACCTGCCCAGGCTGGCACTCGACTGCCACACGCCAAGCTCACGACTCGCTGCACAATTCCAACCACCAAAGGTTCCCTTCCCACTCACCGAAGGAGGAGCTGCTCGGGATCCACGCGTCAGGTGCCCTGCAACGGCAGAGGGAACATGAACCAGGTGCTGTTAGGAAAAGCCTGCCCGTGGTGGGAACTCCCACGGAACAAGGCAACCCCGAGAGAGAGCATTTTGCTTTCACAGCATCGCTCCAGCAGCCACAGTGCCCTTGCACAGCAAGAGAACAGCACAAACTCCTGGGCTGTGTCAGTTCCTGGCTGGACCAGCCAACGGAGGGAATTCCAGGCCCTGCTGCCACAGACTCTGAGCTTGAGGGAACAGAACCACCCCAGCTCCAGTGCAAATGCTGTGCACGCCCTGCTGGCTGTAGACACCCCCTTTTTCAGCTGCAGCTGCTGGCAGGAGCTCTCCCAAACCAGTGGTGTCTTAATGGCAGTTTGGTTACAAAGGCAGCTCAGTTCCAGTGGGAGAACAGAAAGCCCAAAGGCACCGATGCTGCACCAAGGGAAAACCTCGACTTACGTGCCAAGTGGGTTAAAAAATACCCCGCATAAGCCACAGAGTACAGAGTGCAAACTGCAGCAACCACTTGCTGCATCATTTTGGCTGTGCTGCACACGTCTGCAAGGACAGAAGGACACCCATCAGGGGTGGGCTGGCTGCTGGGAATGCCTCGAGCAGGAGGATCCTCCGGCAACCAGCAGGCGCCCAGAGCCGCTCTGGACACCGAGGCCTCCGTGCCCCACAGCAACGGGAACACGGCGAGGACGCGGCAGCGTTCCCGTGACATCACAGCAGCAGCGCAGCAAAAACTGCCTGGAAGGTTCTCCTCTGTCACAAAGGAGCACAAAGGATCCTCCTGGGGCACAGCCTGTTGCTCAAAGGGTCCAAGAGGAACCCAGAAAATGCAGCAAACAAGGACAGACCATAGCCCAGCCTGAACACTGAGGTGGGACGAGGACGGGACCAAACCAAAGGAAACACGGCCTTTGGTCCCTGATGCTGCTGACTAAAACCAGCAAGGCTTGTTCCATCTGGCATCTCTGTTCTAGTTATAAAAACAAGCAAGGCTCTCCACTCTAAATAAATGGAAAGCAGGAACTGGGAAATGGCAGGATTTGGACAGAGGAGGAGCAGGAGGAGGAGGGAGACAAGAAAAGGAGGAGCAGGAAGGGGAGGAGCAGGAAGAGGAATAGAAGGAGTAGCAGGAGGTTCCAGTGCCCCCTGTGTCCGCAGCCCCCCCGGCCCCGGGAGCATCCCCCCCACAGCATCCTGCAGGTCAGCGGGGAGGGGGAGCTCGTCTGAAACCTATCGGGAGGTCTCCGAGAGGGTTTTTTTATTGGGGTATGTTTGGAGCTCGCAGATTCCACAATCAGGCCCCAAATATCTTTTGGTGTCCTGGAAGCAATTTTGTGTGTGTGTGTGTGTGTGTGTGTGTGTTTGGATCTTTCAGGACCCCAAAGCTGAATCCCTTGGGGGGATGATCAGGGGTCCAGGTGGCCCCTGCCCAGTATCAGCGGGGTGAGGACATCGGTCTTCAGGACCTCCTGGGAGAGTGGTGGAGGGGAAACCCTGAGACCCCTGGAGTGAGGGGAGGGGAGAGGGGCGATCCCAGAGCAGGGGGACCCCCAGCAGCCTGGAGAGGGGGGGGAGCCTGGAGAGGAGGGACCCCTGGCATGCCTTGTGTCCCAAAGTAGAGAATCAGGGGAGAAGGGACCCCACGACCCCCAAAAGCACCTGGATCATACCTTAGCAGGACCCTGGAGAGGGAGGAACCCCTGGAGCCCCGTGACCGTGAACAGCCCAGGGAAAGGAGAGCCCCAGAACCCTAAAGTGGAGAGATCAGAGAGGGGGAAATCCCGGGAGGGTTTTTTTAGGCTGAATGTTGATATTTTGGAGATTTTCATGGACACAAGACATCTGCAGAGTTCTAGAGATGGATTTGGGCAGGAGGAACCCCCTGTCCAAAGAGCCCCCCCCCGTTTTTCTCCCCAAAGCAGGATTTGTCATTGCCAAGGGCGGATGGAGGAGGAGGAAAAGCCCCGGAGATGCCGCCCGAGGAGGGGCTGCAAACGCAGCCCACAGAGATCCAAGGAGGAAAGAGCCCCCCTGTGCCGGGAAGGCGGCTGGAGATCCAGGCAGAGCTCGGAGCTGGGGGAGAAGCCTCAGGGTGGGGAGAAGCCCCACAAGTGCGTGGAATGTGGGACGGGCTTCAGGTGGAAATGCTGTCTGAGGGCACACCAGATGATCCACACTGGGGAGAGGCCCTACGAGTGTGGGGAGTGTGGGAAGGGCTTCAGGCACAGCTCCAACCTGATCCAGCACCAGATGATCCACACTGGGGAGAGACCCTACGAGTGTGGGGAGTGTGGGAAGGGCTTCAGTAACAGCTCAAAGCTGATCCAGCACCAGGTGGTCCACACTGGGGAACGACCCTATGTTTGTATGGAATGTGGGAAGTGCTTCAGCCACAGCTCCACCCTGCGGGCACACCAGCGCACCCACACTGGGGAGAGGCCCTACGAGTGTTCTGAGTGTGGGAAGAGGTTTGGGACCACCTCCCATCTCCTCAGACACCAGCGCATTCACACAGATGAGAGGCCCTTCCGCTGCCCCGACTGCGGGAAGGGCTTCAAGCACAACTCCACCCTCATCAGGCACCGGCGCATCCACACCGGGGAGAGGCCCTACGAGTGTCCCCAGTGTGGGAAGAGCTTCTCACAGAGCTCTACTTTGACCCGACACCAACAGAGGCACCACTAAGGGAAGCCCTGCGAGTGCCCCGAGTGCGGGAAGAGCTTCGAGCGCTGCTCCAGCTCCATCCCCCGTGGGAGGATCGGCTTTGGATGATCCCCAGTGACCCCCGTTGTGCAGAGCCCTGGTGACCCCCGTTCCGGGTGATCCCCACTGGGTGGTGGGAAGGTGTTGGAGAGATTTCTTTGCCTTCTCCTTGTGCTGCTGGGATTTGGTTGGTAATAAATTCCCTCCCTGTGCCCAGGCTGGGTCTGTTGTGTCCGTGCCAGTTGAAAAGGTTAAAATCATTGTACCTGTGCAAGTATAAGGTACAGTATAAAAGTTAGCAAATATTGGCCACAAGCTTAAGGCACAGGATATAACTCTGAGCCCAGTCATGTCTTCTATGATGCCATTTGCCCCCATCGTGGCCTCAGTTGCTCCCAGTATGAGTCCAGTCACCCCCAGTATTATCCCAGTCACTCCCATTATGAATCTGGTTTGATCCCAGTCACCCCCAGTATTATGCCAGTCATTCCCAGATACTCCCAGGATTATCCCTGTCACTCCAAGTATGACCTTGTCAGTCCCAGTATGACCCCAGCATGGGCCAGCTGCTCCCAGGATGATCCCAGCTGCCCCTTGCATTTTTCCAGTTGCTCCCTTTCACCACCACTGCGGTTCCAGTCACTCCCAGTAGGATTCCAGTCAGTCCCAGGATGATCCCAGTCATGCCCACTATATCCCAGGAGCACCCATCTGCTCTCAGCAGGCTCCCAGTTGCTCCCAGTAGCCCTCAGTGTGGTCCCAGTATATCCCAGTAGGATCCCTGATGCCCCAGTTCTGCTCCCAGTGGGTTCTGGTCCCAGTCCTGGTGTATCCCGGTGTCCCAGTCTGTCCCAGTCCATCCCAGCCTGTCCCAGTCTGTCCCGGTCCATCCCAGCCTGTCCCAGATCCTGTCCCAGTCCCGTCCCAGCAGCTGCTGCCGTTTCCCAGATCCTGCCCCCCCTGTCCCATTCCTGGGCACTGGGACCCCCCTGCATCTCCTTCTCCAGCTCCGGGACCCCCTCTGCACCCCCTTACCCTGCACCAACATCCCCCTGCACCCCCTTTCCGGGTACCCACCTCTCCCAGCCCCTGGATCCCCCTTTTCCCTGACCCCAGGGACCCCCGACCCCATTCCCGGCCATCCCGGGGCACCTCAGCCCCAGGCCTCCCTTTGCTGGGAAACCCGAACGGGGCACGGGGCTCTGCAGCCGCTCTGGGATTTGTGATCACCCAAAGGAAAGGGAGAGAAGAGGAGAGAGAGAGAGGGAAGGAGATTGGCAATCAGGGATCGGGGTCCCAGTGCCCGGTCCTGCTCCCTCGGGGGCGGGGCCCCGCAGCCGCCGGAAAATTTGGATCCGCTGCTCCCGGAGCTTTCCCTGCTTCGGGCCGAACCCAGCGGGTTCCAGGCAGAGTTTGAGTGCAGGGCCCGGGAGCTGAGCCCAGCCCGGCCTGGGGTCCCACAGGGTGTGGTAGGGAGGGTCCTGGGGAGTCCAGGAGGATCCAGGGGGTTCCCAGGGGGGGTTTAAGGGAAATTCCCTGCTTCCAGTGAGGGATCTCAATTTTAAGAGAGATGGTTGAAGGTGCTGTAAAGGAGCAAACTGCAGAATAAGTCACACAGAAGTCATTTAAGCAGGGACTACCTGTAGTTAATTCCTAAAACCAAAATAAGCCAGTATTTATTTTGAGGGAAAATGATTTCTAATGGTATTTTCAGGGTCAACAAATATAAAGATAATAATAAGAATCAAGATAAAGAAATACAAAGGAATACAAAGAAAATACAAAGAGCTGAAACAGGACTGGAGCTCGCTGGACTGATCCTGGGCAGAGCCCAGGCAGACCCTGCATGAATTTGGCTGCCTGAATGCAGCTCTTGCCTGGGCCCCAGGGTGGCCTACTCTGGGTGTCTCTCACAGCACCACAGGGATGCTCCTGCCCCTTCCCTGGTGTCTCAGGGTTCTGCAAGCACCTTCTGGGGCCACCCAGACACTTCCCTGGGCCTCTGGGGGCCCCTGGCACAGTGCAGGCAGGGATCAAATCAAAGCTTCCTTGGAAGATGGAAGCAGGAGAATATTGCCCATGATCTTCTTTCCAGCTGCCCCCCATACTCCTGCAAATCCTGCTGGGATACTCAGGCTCTCCATTCTGGGGCTCTGGAGCTCCCGTGCAAACCCACCCATCACTGTGTCCCCTCTCCCGTGGATATCAAGAAAATGACACAGCAATGTCCAGAAAACCTGAACTTGATTAATTTGACTACTCTAAAATTCTACATCTGGGGGGTGACTGGAACACTACGGGGTGAGAACCTTATGCCTACAAAAAGGGTCAGCACTTTGGAACTGGAAGACTCAGGGAAATGTCAGCTTCTGGGGGAAAAGGTGCCCTTCCTCCTCCCTCCCTTAGCTTTGTATAACTGAGCTGAAGTCATAGGGTTGGAATTTCCCCTTGGCTAATTTGGGTCAGCTGGCCTGGCTGTGTCCCCTGCCAGGATCCTGCCCACTCCCATCCCCTCTGATGGGGGAAGGAATGGCAGAGGGACAGCGCTGCTGGCAGGAGCCAAAACACTGCTCTGTTATCAGCACCCGTGCAGCTGCCAATGCAAAGCACAGCCCTGCAAGGCCCGGGAGCTTTCCCTCAGCCAGACCCAACACACGGGACTCGACCTGCCCGCAGCCCAGGTCACCCTCTGCCAGCCCGGCTCCTCGGACCTTGTGTCCCCACGAGCAGACACAAAGTGTTTCTGCTGCTCCCCCTTTTGCACAAATCCACAGACAGCTGGGATTTTTCCTAGTCTCGTGTCTCCTCCGTTGTGCCATATTCCCAAAGAACCAGCAGCCCCTCCCGATGAACATGGCGAGTTCCACGGATGCTTGTCAGCTCCACTTCCTGCCTAGAAATCTGGAAAGTGCTTCCAAATGCTGCCCCCTTCAGCTCTCGGTCACCGACTGACACAGAGCTGGGAAACAAATCCCCTGGCCGCCGGCTGACAAGGTGAGTTCTGCCAAAGTCAGAGCTCGGTGAGAAATCTCTACCCACGCCTCTCCTTTGAACAGATCCGCACATGGGGTGCACATGGATGTGTCCTGTATGGACAGGAAGGTGTGTGCCAGCACCGTGACTGACACTTTCCCTCTCCGTGTGCGTGCCACAGCCACGGGGACACAGACATGATGGGAACCCTTGCACGGACAGAGCCTTCTGTCCCTGCAGAACGGAGCGCGGCGGGTGGGCAGCGAGTCCTGCACAGCGGGCGAGATCCGGCTCCACAGCTGACAGGCCCTGCTAAGGCTTAATGCCACCTCCTCAGCACCAGCAAAGGCCTTCAGCCTTGTCACTGGCCAGAGGGGCAGCGCTGGCCTGGCCGCACAGCTCGTTTTCCCCACAAGTGGCAGGAGAGGAGAACACAACGCTTGCGAACACCGACTGCGAGCCACAGCTCTGGGTGCTCACCAGGAACCTCAGCTCTGCCAGCACTGTCTGCCCAGGCTCCAGGGGATGCACTGGGAGCCCGGCTGGGCTCTGCCCTGGGGCCATCCTCCAGGGACAGCTGCACACAGGGAGCATTTGGATGCCACAAAGAGGCAAGCCATGGCTGCAGGGAGCTGGTCCAGCTGCGGCCTGCGCTGCTGTGTGCTGCGCTCTGGGGCTGCTGCTCCCCGCAGAGGGGACTGCACTGGGGTGCCAGAGGAGACAAAGAAGCTCCAGCTTAAGCCTAACTGGGCGGGGTGGCTGGGCTGGGAAGAGTGGCAAGGGTCAAGGGTCACAGAGCTCATCCTGCTCTGTGAAGGACGAGGAAAAGGGAGTGGGAAGCCAGCAGTGAGGAGAGCTGAGGCCTGGAGAGCGACTCTGAATGACACTCAAATCTCACCATTCCTCTGAGACATTGCTGTTCTTCAGCCAGTGGCAGAGTGAGTCCCTAAACCTGGGGCTTGCTCTTCCTCGTGGCCAGGGGCATCAAGCAAGGCTACAGCGTGATGGGGACTGTGATGAGCTGGGAAGTCACTGGGGGAAAAGGGAGCAGATGTGAAGCAAAAGGCAGGTGGGGGGGAGAACTGTTCAGGGAAGAGCAGAGCTACAGCTTGAGCAAGCTGAAAAATGTCATTGGGGTCATCCCAGATTGATTTCATTTCAGAAGCTATTGAACAAGTTTATTTTTGGGGGGTGTCAGGTTTTCCCCTGGAGGTGCAGTCTCTGAAAACTTGAGCTGCATTGCCGAGATGCTCAAGCACGTCTCTGCTGCTGGTCACAGCATTTCTTCTTTGGCTTCTCTAGGCCCGGGGCTGAGCCCCAGCAGAGCCCCGGCAGAGCCCAGAGCAGCCTCAGCATCCACAGAGCCCGGCTGCGAGGAGAGAAAGCAGAAAGCGCCCGTCAGCTGAAGGCTCCCGTCCCCCTTGTCCCAGCCGCCCGCGGTGCCCAGGCCGTGCTGGCCGTGCTCAGAGCGCTGCCCAAAGCTGCCCGGCATCGCTGCCCCTGGCAGGAGAGCAGGAGGGCAGGACGTGTGCCCAGCCTGCAGCCAGCCGTGGCACAGCCACCTCCTCAGCAGCTGCCCAGAGCGGGATGCTGCTGCGCTCGCTGCCGTCTCCCCAAAGCCCTTATCCCAGCCGTGCCAAGAGCACAGGGACCCACCTCACGCCACAGCCGCCGGAAGAAAAGCTGCTCCCAAACGGTGTCCTCAGCCCTCTCCAAGGGCACGTCCCAGCCACGCCGCAGCTGCTCCCCAGCACTTCCCCATCCAGACCGGACACCACCTAGAACGCTTCCTTTGGGAAAACAAACAACAGATCAGAGAAAAGAGATTAGAGACAAAAATGGGAAACAAAAAAAGGTAAAAAATCTTCTCTCTGTGGGGGATGTGAGGAAGGCCCAAGCCCTACACGCAAAGGGAAAAAACCACCCACAGGCCAGGGAAGCCCACGCTTTCTCCCCTCCCCCTGCACTGCCCCCCAAAAGTCATGGTGAGCCCAAAGCAAACAAGGGCAGTGGAGCAGCCCAAGCCCTTCCTTGCCTGCAAAGCAAAGCAGCCCGTGCACAGCTTCTGCAGTCCCACCTCTGCTCCCGCCACGGGGCTTTGTTTGTGTCAGGCTGGCTGCCCCAGCCCCAGCCTGGGGCACGGTGGGTGCTGGGGGCTGTTGGCAGGGCCAGGAGACAATTCCCAGTTCAAAACCAGCCCAGCCCATCCCTCCAGCCCTGCCAAAAAGCAGCTTGGCAGCCAAATGAAGAATTGGTTGCATCCGCCCCAGCAAGGGGAGGAACCTTTGCTTCCCGGCCAGGCTGTGCAATGCCCAAATCTGGGAGCCTCCCCCCACCTGTGGACTTATCTGCAAATTCGCTGTGGAGCCAGGCTTTGGAGAAGGTGCCACAATCGAAGCCCATCATCTTCAGCTTTCCAGGTGGAGGAAGAGCTTGTCTTCCTCCATGTCGCCCTCCATGTCTCCAGCAGCAGCAGCCGCAGCTGGCACAGCTTCTCCAGGGGCTCCTTCTTCCCTGGGCTGGCAGCAGGCTGCCAGTGTTCTGCCCAGGCCCAGCTGTCAGTGAAGCAGGACAAGCAAAAGCAGCTTGCACAGCAGCCACCAGTGCTGGGAAGAGCAGCTCAGCTCCAGCAGCAGGGCTGCTGTTCCCAGCTGAGGAGCCCTGTGCAGCAATACAGGCAGGGCAAAAGCTCTGCCTTCCTTTGCTTCTTCTTGCCAAGGCACGGCTGCAGCTGTGACTCACCGGCTCCCTGCATCAAAGCGTGCCTGTGGCTCTCTCCCTTCTCCTATGGCACATGAATATCCTGCACCCAAGGATCACACAACAGGTCTTCTAATGAGGGCCTTTCCCAGGAGTGCACGGATAAACACCATCGGATCAGCTCCTGGCACTCTGGGCAGAGAAAGCAGAAAGTGCCAGTCAGTTGCAGAAGGCTCCTGTCCGCTTTGCCCCACTACTGCCATGCCCAGGCCATGCTGCCTGTGCTCACAACTGGGCCTAAATTTTCCCATCCATTCTTTCTTTTGGAGGAGAGCAGGCGAGCAGGACGTGTGCCGCCTCCTCAGCAGCTGCCAGAGCGGGATGCTGCTGAGCCTGCTGCTGTCTCCCAGCACTGCTATTCCCCCCGTGCCGCAGAGATGAGGATCCACTTGGAGAGAGCCACTGTGGGAGCGAGAGCTGGCCCCAGCTCATGTTCCAGCCCCTCCTGAAAGGGTGCTCCCCGCAGACCATCTGGTGCAGCACGATGCCCAGGGACCAGACGGTGGCTGCCTCGCCGTGGTACCAGCCAAACTGGGTCCATTCCGGGGGGCTGTAGGACGGTGTTCCTATGGAATAGAGATGGAGTTCTTCAGGGGGATGCTGCAGCTCCCAGAGCCTCGCCCCAGCATCCCTGGGCACGCGGGGGCCGCACTAGCGGCACGGGGCGTGACCCTCTGCCCTCTCGCCAGCACCTGGGACTTGTGTACAAACTGGGGGTCGGAAAAGAAGCCACTGCTGTCGCAACGGGGCAGCGGAAGCCCTGAAAAGGCCCGAGCATTCCATGCAAAGGAAAAACTCACTTGGTGCTGGGGAAAAACCACACCTTCATCCTCCCTGCCTGCACTGCTCTTGCGGTGGACCCCCCTGAGTCCCCCCACCTCACGACCTGGTCCCTGCCATGTGACTCTGAGATAGTCGGGTTTTGTAATGTTCAAGCAGCCCGGGCTCTGATCTGGCTGGTTGTTTATCCCAGCTCTGCCCCTGGTACCCCATTTCTCCCTCTCTGTCACAAAACCAAGGGGACACAAAGCCTCACTCTCTCATCCCCCTGACCGATTGCCCAGGTCAGGGCTCTGTCTCTTAGGACAGAGGGGTTAAATGACTTAACACCATAAAGGGGGTTTGAGCAATATTTCTCTTCTCTACTTCTGCTTCTGGTGAGTGGCTAGCAAGTGGCACTGGCTTAAGTGGAGTTGCACAGTCGAGGAATATTTAGGCTCTTTGCGAATGGTTTAAGACATTCCAAGGCATAAAGAGGCAAGCTTACCACAGAAATTAACAGTGTACAAAGCTATTCAATTAGCAGACACTGCCCCAGAAAACATTTTTAAGCCAAGGCAAGCAAGGCGAGCGGAGCAGTCCGAGCCCTGTCTCGCCTGCACACCAAACGGGCTGGTGCACAAGTTCTGGCCCCTGCTCTCTGCTACCCCCACCCACGGGCGTTTCTGTGGCGCTGGCTGCCCCAGCCGCAGGGCCAGTCCTGGGCAGAGTGGCTGGCGAAGGCTGCCAGCAGGGCTGGAAGATGGGCCCCAGCCAGCACTGCCCAAAAGCAGCTCGGCTGAAGACTCAGACTGCCATGAGTGGCAGCAAAAGGGAGAATCCGCGCTGCCACAGCCAGCTTGGGCCATGAGATGTTGGGCCATCAGATGCCACCACCGGGAGCCTCCCCCTGCGTGGGCTCACCTGCAAAGCTGGTGTAGGCTGAGGCTCGGAGGGAGGTGCCACAGCCAAAGTCGATGAGTTTGGCCTGCCTGGTGGCCAGGTCAACCAGGATGTTCTCCGGTTTGATGTCCCGGTGCAGGACCCCGCAGATCGGGCAGTGCCACACAGCCTCCAGCACCTGGCGGAACAGCTCCTGCGCCACCTCCTCGCACAGGAAGCCCTGTGCCCGAATGAAGTGAAGGAGGTCCTGAGAGCGCTCCGGGCGCACCAGCACCATCAGCACGTCGTTGGGGAGCTCAAGCCACTCGAGGAGCAGGATAACACCAGCGAAGTCAGCGGACACCTTGTCCAGCAGCACGATCTCCAGGGGTGCGCTGGTGCCGTCGGGCTGCGGGAGGAGCACGATGCCGTCAGTGGGGCTGATGCCGTGCCGGGGCTCGGGAAGCCCTCACCCAGCCCGGGACGCTCTGCGCGCTCCGCTGGCCCCACGCCCGCTCTCCCTCGAGGCGTCCTGGAGGCTTCCACCCTGCCGGGCCTCGGCTCATCCCCGCCCGTGGCGCCCCGGCTTCTCCCGCTGCCCCCCCCGCTCACTCACCAGCTCGCCCCAGTGACGGATGCGGTTCCGTGGCACGCGTTTGATGGCCACCTGCAAGCCAAGGGGAGCAGCCTTGTGAGCTCGCCGCCCGCCCTGCCGAGCCCCATCCTCCTTCTCCTCCTCCTTTGCCCCCCTCCTCCTGCGCCCGCCGCCGGCCCCGCCACTCACCGGGGCGCCGTCCGAGAGCCGCGTCGCGGCGAAGACGCTGCCGAAGCCGCCGCGCCCCAGCAGCGAACCCAGCCGGTAGCGCTCCTTCAGTGCCTCCTGCGCCTTCCCTGCCGGCGAGACGCGGCTGTCAGCGATCGGCCCGGGGCCAGGAAGGGCCCCCGAGCGCCCCTCAACCGCCCCGGGCCGGGCATCCCCACATGTTGGCTCTTTGGAAGCGGACACCGGCGGCTCGGGGCCGGCGGCGGCGCTCAAGAGCGGCGGAGCTCGGGCCGGGAAAGACGCAGCGGAGGCGGCGGGAGCGGCCGCGCCGCCTGTGTCCTCGGCGGGCCCCGGGAGGAGCCGGGGTCGGGGCCGGGGCCGGGGCCGGGCCAGCCGGAGCCAGGGGCTGGCTATGCTGCCCAAGAGGCCGGCACTGATGCCCGCCAGCAGCGCCACCGCCAGTACGGCGAGAGCCGGGCGAAGGCGAGGCCGCGGCGGGACGCCCGGGGGCGAGGACGGGGCAGCCCCGCCCGGGGTCGGGGGCATGGCCCGGCCCGGCATGGGGAGAGGGAGCCCGCGGGGGCTGGGGGAGATGGGGAACAAAAGGGAGAGCGGGAGAGGGTGCGGGACACCGGCAGAGGGAGAGGAGGGGCAGGACAAGGGACGCAGAGGGTTTGTGGACTCGCTGCTCCTCTGCTGCTCTTCTGCTGCTGCCGCTGCTGCCGCTGAAGCGCTGGGAGCGTTTGTCCGCGTGTCCGTGTGTCCGGTGCCCGCGTGTCCGTTCCCCCCCGCTCTCCCCACGGCCGAGCCCCGCGCGCCCCGGGGCAGCACGGGCCGCTCCGCTCCGGGGCCGAGGCGGAGTCCCGGAGCATCTCTTCCTCCCGCAGCCACGCCAAACCCGCTCGGCCATTGGGAACATTTTTCCACACGTTTCCCTTTGAAGGACTCATCTCTGCCCCCATTTCCAAGGAGTCTCCCCGGGGTTTTGGCACCTGCAGCGACAGGGCAGCGATTGGGCTGCAAACTGCAAGAAAGACGCTGAGGGGCTGCAGCATGTCCAGAGATGGGAATGGAGCTGAGGAAGGGCCCGCAGAACTTCTGAGGGGCAGCTGAGGGATCTGAGGGGGCTGAGCCTGGAGAAAAGGAGGCTCAGGGGGGACCTGGCTCTCTCCAAGTCCCTGACAGGAGGGGGCAGCCAGGAGGGGTGGGGCTCTGCTCCCAAGGGAAAGGACGAGAGGAAATGGCCTCGGGGGAACTTTGGGGTGGCTGGTGGGGAAATTCTCATCCTCCGTGTCTCCACAGAGAGGGGGTGAAGCACAGCCCGGGGACACGGGGGTGGTGACGCCGGGCTGGGGACACGGGGGAGGGCACGGGAAGCCAAAGCCCCACTGAGCGCTGGCGCTGGGCTGGCACCGGGTGAGCCGGCAGCAGGGCCCCACAGCCCTGGAGGACTCGCCCTGAGGCCCGTGAAGGGGCACCGAGAGGCCACGGGGGGTGGGGCTTTGTCTCGAGAAGAAGGAAAAGCAAGATACAGGGGCTAGTCCCCACAGGGGAAAGGACAAGGAGCTGCAGCACGAGCTACTGCAAGGGAAAAATCCTCTTCATTGCCCAAAAAAGTGAAAATAAACGATCAAGGTATTGATCCTGGTTTCTATAAAATAATACTCAATAAAATATCATTAAAAGATCCCGCCTCAACCATTCTGTCTCCGGCTCTCCCCGGCCCCAGCGCGTTTTAGGGTTCATTGGTTGCTGTGTTCAGGTGCCTCCCAAGGGCAGCCCAGAGAGCACAGACACGGGGGGGACACACGGGGGTCCCCATCCCCGACCCATCCCGGGGTCGTTTCTGCCCCCACCACTCTCGGCCCCCCCCAGGATCGGCCAAAGTCCCTCCCCACTGCCCCCCAATAAACGGGACTGATCCGAACTGGGAAGATTTACTGGGAACACTGGGAGTAGCTGGGCTGGGGTAGAGTGACAGCGGGGCTGGGACGGACACACGACACCCCCAAAATCAGCGCGGGGACGGAGCGGGGGGTCCCGGCCGGGCCCGATGCCGCGGGGAGGGGCTGCGGCCGCCGGCGGCTCAGGAGCTCTGTGGGCAGAGCAAAGGGGGTGACACAGGACTGGGGGGCCCCGGGGGAGCACACAGCTCCGGGGGAGGGGGACACGACCTCCAGACCCCCTCCCCCGACCTTCTAGTGTCGGTAAGAGCCGAGCTCCAGTGCCAGGAAGATGAAGCCAAACATGAAGCCCCCGATCCCCGTCAGCATCTTGCTGTGGGCGGCGTCTGGAGGCATCTCTGGGGGGTCCGCAGTGGTCATGACCACCAAAATCCTCTCACAGACACCACAAGACCCTCTAAGAACACTCCTAATTGCCCCCAGCCCACCCAGGATCCCCTGAAATCTCCTCCCAATTGTTTCCCAGCCTCTCCAGGACCCACCAAAGGCCATTCCGTCCTTCCCACTTGCCACCACACTGCCTCAGGACCTCCAGACCCCTCCCAGTCCCTTCCCAGCCCCACCAGGACTCACCAAGACCCCTCCCAGTCTCTTGCAGCAAAATCAACCTCAGTCCAACCCCCCATTTCCCAGCCCGGATCTCCTTCCAGCCCCTCCAGTCTCACTTAAATCCCTCCCAGTTACACCCAGCAAAGCCCAATCTTCCCAGTGTCTACCAGCACCCCAAAACCCAATCTCAACCTCCCCAACATCCCTCAGTCTCCCTCCCAGTCCCCCCAGTGCCTCCCCCTCTCCCCCGGGCGCTGTGGGGGCCGGGCCGTGCCCCAGTGCCGGCTCAGGGGCTGCTCCAGGCTGACGTGCTCCACCGGGCAGCTGGTGCTGACCCCGCCACGGGGGGAGTTTCCAGCAGCACCAGGAGCTGGTGGCTCCAGTCCCCGTTGAGGACAATGTTGGTGGCCACCACGTGCCCCGAGAGCTCCTGCTGGCCCTGGAACCACCTGAGCTGCACCCGCACAGGGTAGAAATCCATCACGGAGCAGAGCAGGCGGCAGGGGCCGGGCAGGGAGCTCGAGGGCACCAGAGAATTGGGCACACTGGGGGGCACTGGGAGAGAGCAGCAAGGTTTCGTGTGGCTTTGAGAGGGACTGGGAATGGAGTGGGAGGGACTGGGGGGGCACTGAGAGACAGGGGAGTGGATTGGGGGCCACAGAGAGGGCACTGGGAGAGAGAGTAGAGGTCTGCGTTTGGACAGAGAAAGGCTGGCATTGGACAGGGAATGGACTGAGAGGGATTAGGAGGGATTGAGAGGGACTGTGGGGACACTGGGAGGGCCTGGATTTGCACTGGTACGGACTGTGGGGGTCCTGGGAAGCCCTGAGTTGGCACTGAGAGGGAATGTGGTGGCACTGGGAAACACTGGGAATGGAATTGAAGGGACTGGGGTAGCTCTAAGAGAAAGGGGATTTGGGTGGGGGACAGCGGGAGAGAGAGTGGAGGTCTGGGATTGGGCTGGGAGTGGACTGGGAATGGACTGAGAGAGACTGGGAAGGATTGAAAGGGTCTTAGAGGGACGGTGGGGAAACTGGGAGAGCCGCTGGTGGCACTGGGAAGGACTGGGAATGAAGCGCGCGGCACTGGGAAGCCGAGCCCGGCCCGGGGCACTCGGAGCTGCGGGTCTGCCTGGCAACTGATGAGTCATCAGAGAGACGCGCTCTGATTGGCTGAGGGGCGGCAGTGCCACGCAGGGCTGGGATGAACTGGGAGAGACAGGAATGGACTGGGAGGGACTGGAATGGACAAAGAGAGGCACGGAGGTTGCGGGGAGGGGCAAGAGACCCCGGAGACGGGCACAGGGAGGGCTGAGGGCCCTGAGGTGATTCCCTGGGAGGTTTGGAGGGGCTCCAGGGACATTCCCAGGGCAGGGCCCGAGGGGACACGCTCTGCCCCACGCTCACCTCTGTGACCCACGAGGAACCGGGTGGACACCTGGAGGCTGTGCCGGCAGTGCCGGTCCACCTGAGCCCGGTTCTCTGTTTGGCTGAGCACTGCCTGGGGGCTGGGACTGCACCAAGGGGGGACACCCTCCACCAGCAGGGATGTCCCAAAAACGGGAGAACCCCAAAAAGCCCTCGCAAACCCCAAGGACAGGACTGGCCCTTCCTGGATGCCGGGAGAAACCACAATCGTTCGGTCCCTGCCCTCTGCTACTGCACAGGGACAGGAAATACAAGGAAAGGCCCAGGAGCTGAGAGAAGGAGCGGGAGAGATCCCATCCCGAGCACCGGCACGGGCACAACAGACCCAGCCTGGGCACAGGGAGGGAATTTATTACCAACCAAATCCCAGCAGCACAAGGAGAAGGCAAAGAAATCTCTCCAATACCTTCCCTCCACCCAACGGGGATCACCCGGAACTGGGGTCACCAGGGCTCTGCCCAACGGGGGTCACTGGGGATCATCCAACGCCGATCCTCCCACGGGGGATGGAGCTGGAGCAGCGCACGAAGCTCTTCCTGCACTCGGGGCACTCACAGGGCTTCCCTTAGCGGTGCCTCTGTTGGTGATGGTTCAAGTTAGAGCGGTCTGAGAACCTCTTCCCACACTGGGGACACTCGTAGGGTCTCTCCCCGGTGTGGATGCGCTGATGGCTGATGAGGTGGGAGTTGTGCTTGAAGCCCTTCCCGCAGTCGGGGCAGCGGAAGGGCCTCTCATCCGTGTGAATGCGCTGGTGTTCGAGGAGATTGGAGCTGGTGCCAAACCTCTTCCCACACTCAGAACACTCGTAGGGCCTCTCCCCAGTGTGGGCGCGCTGGTGTCTCCATAGGGTGGAGTTGTGGCTGAAGCTCTCCCCACATTCACTACACCCATAGGGTCGTTCCCCAGTGTGGATCACCTGGTGCTGGATCAGCTTTGAGCTGTTGGTGAAGCCCTTCCCACACTCCCTACACTCATAGGGCCTCTCCCCAGTGTGGATCATCTGGTGCTGGATCAGGTGGGAGCTCTTGGTGAAGCCCTTCCCACACTCCCCACACTCGTAGGGCCTCTCCCCAGTGTGAATCCTCTGGTGTTCCCTCAGACGATATTTCCACCTGAAGTTCTTCCCACATTCCAAGCACTTGTGGGGCTTCTCCCCACCCTGAGGCTTCTCCCCCAGCTCCGAGCTCTGCCTGGATCTCCGGCCGCCTTCCCGGCACAGGGGGGGCTCTTTCCTCCTTGGATCTCTGTGGGCTGCGTTTGCAGCCCCTCCTCGGGCGGCATCTCCGGGGCTTTTCCTCCTCCTCCATCTGGCCTTGGCAATGACAAATCCTGGTTTGGGGGGAAAAACAAGAGCTGAGCGTCTTGGGCTGGGGGTTCCTCCTGCCCAAGTCCATCAGTGGGCATCTTGTGTCAGTAAAAACCTCCAAAATATCAAGATATAGAGCTAAAAAGTCCCCCGAACTTTAGGACACAGCCACAACACTACCAAAACATACAGATTCAGGCAAAACCACCTCAAAATATAAAGATTGAACCCCCACAAAAAAACCAAAGCACCAACGTACCCAAAAAACCTCAGAAACACCAAGATTTACCCCCAGCAAAATCGTGGATCCCCCTCCGTGGCCACCTGATGGATGTGGGAAGGGGTAACACTCCGGGGACAGAGGGGAGGCTGCAGATACAGGCACTGGTGGAACCTTGGGGTGCCTCCTCTTCCTGCTCCTCCTCCTCTATCCCTACTCTTCCTCACTCTCCTCTTCCTCCCACCACTCCTTCTCCTGCACAATCCCACCTGCTGCTCCCACGGCCATCCTTTCACCATTT
>JACBWW010000733.1:0-23548 GCA_020086605.1 Lanius collurio | reverse complement strand
ACCTGGGGGTTCTGAAGGAAGGTCTCTGTCATCAAACACCCCACAAAAAACAGGGATTCCCACCTGGGGGTTCTGGAGGAAGGTCTCTCTGTTATCAAACACCCCACAAACCACAAGGATTCCCACCTGGGGGTTCTGAAGGAAGGTCTCTGTTATCAAACACCTCCCAAAACCTCAGGGATTCCCACCTGGGGGTTCTGAAGGAAGGTCTCTGTTATCAAACACCTCCCAAAATACAGGGATTCCCACCTGGGGGTTCTGAAGGAAGGTCTCTGTTATCAAATACCTCCCAAAATACAGGGATTCCCACCTGGGGGTTCTGAAGGAAGGTCTCTCTGTTATCAAACACCTCCCAAACCTCAGGGATTCCCACCTGGGGGTTCTGGAGGAAGGTCTCTCTGTTATCAAAGCAGCCTCCAGAGCGGTTCAGCAGGGGCTCTGGATGCTTTGCCCAGGCCCCACACATCATTTCCTTCTCCCAGGTCTTGTGGAGGCTGAAGCAGGAGGTGTTCACAGTCCTGCAGATGTCCACATCCGTGAAATTCTTACACCAGTCCTCAAACGTCATCCTGCTCCACAGCAAGCCAGGGAGGAAAGGGTTTGTTTAAAAATCAACAGTGATACTCATGCAAAGAGCCAAAACAACCTCAAAATCTTCCAGTAATTTGAAGAGGAGGCATTGCTCAGCTGTCCACGGGACAAAATGATTCACTGGAAAGCTTTCCATGTGGAAATACTCGTGAAGCCACAATCACAAAGTCTTAGAGCTTAATTCAGAGCAGTTTTGCTCAGGGGGTTTGGCCAGACCTGGATCTCTTCTGTTGCATCTGAAGGACAGATTGAACCTCCCAGGCTGGATTTGATAACACATTTTATAAAGGCCAAAGAGATCACCTGCAATTAAAGCAGGATCCACTCCTCATTGTTAGAGTCCTAATTGTCCCATCCATCCCTGAGCACGACTCAAACCTCTGTGCTCTGGACAGGGTTTTATTCAGCCCCATCTCACCTGTGCCTGCTAAAGGAACAGGCTGGACTGCAGAGCAGCTGAAAAACAGCTTGGGTCTCTGAATTACCATCATGGCCTGGCTTATTCATGGCCCAGAGCCAAACCCTGCAGCTGCCAGTCCTGACAAAGCCAACAGAATTCTTTTCACCCTGAGCCCTGCCAGCTCACTTGATGCAATATTGATCAGCTGCTGGGCTAAGGGGCTAAGCTTTAAGCAAGGTTAAAATTACTAGAGCTCTAGAGATTGTATAGAGAATGAACACTTCTCATTCCTGTGCTGGAAAACATCAACAAATATCAAAATTCACGGGCTGCAACTCTATTTATAGATGCCTCAGCCGTGGCTGACCTACAGACAGGCACAGCAGGCAACAAACAGGGCTGTCAGTGTGTTCAATATTTGGCATTGTGTCATGTAAACCAGCAGGTGTTCTCCTGGTTTCTGAGAGATTGTCCTAAATATACACGATATTGAGAGCTGCTAATTCTGTTCTACTAGTTTTAAATCCATTTTTATTATTCTTCCCTGTCATCCCTTGGGAATTTGAAAGAAGCAGACCTTGGGATAACTTTATCCATCTGTTTTTGGAGCTGTTAAATGGCAGATTAGTGACAGTTACTCAGGGTAGCCAATGTCTCCAAGCCCTTCATATCACTCCCACTCACCAGAACTCTCCATCATTCTTAACAGTGAGCCCCAAGTTCTTGCGCTCAGAATCGCTGACTTTCTTCCACTCTTCAGAACTAAAAGAAAAAAAAAAAGAAAAAGAAAAAGAAAAAACAATAACAAAGATGATTAATAACTTTAAAACTCTCACCTGGAAAAAAATTGGAAGTAAAAATCTCTTCTGGTCCATGGTTTTAAAAGGAATATCAGAGTACAGAAAGGGCAGGTGATATTCATGAAGAAAATGTGAGGCTTTCAGGAGGAGTTTTAAAACATTAATTGATTTGAAAGCTACTAAAAAAAAGAGAGAGATGAATAGGAAATGGGCACAACTAGAGCAGAATCTTATTGATTTCCTTTGTCACACCCTCCATTAGGACTCTTAAACACTTAAACAGCTGGTTTCCAAGGGCACAGGAGATTGACTCCATTCCCTGAAGGCCCCTCAAATGAAACCTGGTTTTCCTCCTCGGGAGATTATTGAATGCTTCACTTAGAGCACAGTATCCTCTTTGTCTTTTAATCACCTTAATAAAACAGGCCTGAGGTCTGAGATTTCCCCAGGGAGCCTTTGAGAAGAAACTGCAGGAGCCTGAGCAGTGTCCAGTTTCCAGAGGAGCATCGCAGTGCACAGACAGCCCCTGCAGGCACACACCCCAAATTCCACCAAATTCCAGCAGCTCCTGCTGAAACCCAGCCACGGATCCCATCCCTGGTGGGTTACACCAGGCAAACAGAGCCACAGCTCCTCCCTGCCTCTCCAAAAGCACTTGGAGGATGGAGGTGGCTGGCAGGGGGGAAGGGAGGCTGCTCACCATAACAGACACTTTCTTTAACTATTTGGAAATTGTCAATTTAAAATTCGGTTAGACCAAAAGTTATGGGCCAGAGTCCTCAGTGCTGGCATGAGTGGCAGCTGTGCCAGACAGAGTCTAGAGGAGAAAACCCCAAGGGCTTGAGTTAAACAGGACACAGTAGCTCTTTTGTGCATTCTTTGCACTTCACCCTGACCAATCTCTCTGAAAGTAGCAGATTTTTGCTAGCTAAAGCATGGATTAGAAGAAATTAATATGCTGTTGTTGAGAAGACTGCATTGTTAAATACTAAATCCTGGCTGGTGAGCCCAGTGCTGAACTGCCACATGTTTTCATGTATAAATCCCCCACGATGGAACACATCCCCCCCAGCAATCATTTCTGTTGCTGTGCCTGCTAAACCCATGACCCCCATGAAAATTAATTAGAAAATGAATTAGAAAGAAATCACAAATATGGCACTTTTACAGCATTTTTCCCCAGTCACTTAAATTACCTAAAAGACTTTTCCCATCCCCAGCAGCTGGAAATGACAGCTGAGAAACTGAGTCACAGACAGAGTGTGGTGAAGCTGGGAGCGAGCCTCGTGTTCTTGACTCCTGAGCCATTTTTCTTCCAGTGTGCCAGAAGAATGATGTAAACAGTAAATAAGGTCCAGGGAGCCCCAAACTCCTCCAGGAAGTGCTCATTTTCTCAGAGGAAAAAGGGCAGGGATGGCACAGAGGTTCAGCCTCACTGGGTACAGGGGCATCTCACCAGTGTTTAACCACCAATTCCAGTGGCCCCAGCACAGCCCCACCCCTTTGCCACCGGGTTTGCAGCTCTTACCTGTCACTCCAGGCACCGTGCCATTCTTTTTTCCCCCAGGGGTTCCTCAGCCTGATCATGAACAGCTTTTCTGCCTTGAAGGACAGCACAAGCCTCTCCCCAAGGCGCAGCTTCCTGATGGCAGTCACGGAGTAGGCATGGCCCACAATGAGCCCCAGCTCTGTCTCTGCCTCGCTGGGACGGCCAGGGGACTCCTTGGGCACCAAGAAGACAATGAAACAAAAAGAACTCACATCTCTGAGGAGCCTGACAGCTCCAGGTTCAAGGGGAAGGACAAGGAAAGCTTCTTTTCCCTTCCTGAGTGATTTGACTATGCAGGAAAATAACAGCCCTGGGAATCAGAACTAGGGAGTCCCAGGGCTGGTGTTGGGCAGGAGAGTGGCAGACAATTCCAGGGCACAGGGGAGTCCTGCCTGCTGCTGCCAGTCTGTCTCCTCCTGGCCTCAGAGGCAGAGACAGGGCTGAGGGACAGCCCTTATCAGCCCTTGCAAAGTCTTGTCCTTTTAAAAAATGGCTTTTCTGGGTGCTGATGCCCAGACTGTCTGGGGGTGTCCTCACCTGGACATTCATGAATTTAGCTGGTGAGTCCAATGGTTGTTCTTGGAGTAAATTTGACACCCAGGAAGAACTACTGGCAGTGGGTAAAAATGGGAGAGCACAGGCAAAGGCAAAAAACCCTCCAAGCCATTTTTGAAGCCTGTCCTGTACCTCACTCAGTCCTGGCAGGGCTCTCTTGTGTGGCAAAGGGAAAGTCTGTAGGGTGCTTTAGGAACTGGGTTTGCCCATCAGAAACTCCACATAAGAATCCCAGTTTGCAGCAGTGGTCAGGCTGTCCCTAAACTGTCCCTAAAGTAACCCTAAACTGTCCTGTTGGATGGTGTAGGCCTGATCAGATGCTGGTCCAAGACTACATAAAAGTAGCCAAGCACAATTTCATTTAATGCACCCAAATGTCCTGATCTCAACCCAGAAAAGCAGCATCATACAGGGATGCTGGAGATGTTTTGATGGTCCTGGATCCAGATTCTCCACACCCTCCCTGAATCCAGCCTTGATCTGTCTTTTCTATATTGGGCTATCACCCCCAGGGCCTGGAGACACTCATTCCCTTGGACATCCACTTGACTCAGTGCAGATCCTTGTAATTACCTAATTAATGCTCAATCAAGCCTTGGCTGTGGTGGGGAGAGCAAGAGGTATGACCTCTTGGTGTTACTAATGCAAATATTTAAATATAAACAGATTCTTTATAATTTATTATTATGCATTAATATAGTAGTGTAAACATATGAATATTTAAATATAAATAAGAACTTACTGGAGATATGAAATGCACATACCAATTCCTCAGATATTTTTACCCATTTCAAAATCTAACTGGTCTGAACAGACAAGGTCCTTGTCCCAAGGCAAATGTTGCACTGATATAACAGTGCCCAGTCCCCAAAAGTAAGAAATCACATTAAAAATGAAGAGAGGGGAGAGAGAAATTTCTGCCAAATTGGAACTGACAGATGGTCTGGCAACTGTGAGGGTCTCAGCCATCCCTGTGTGCCTCTCCCTGACAACAGCTCCCAAGGAATCAGCTCAAGTGTTCCACCCAGGCTGGCTGACATTCCCACTGGCTCTGGGCTCCCTCCACTCTAACACTTTCCCTCACATTTTTCACAGCTAAAAGCAAACAAGGAGTCCTTGACAGCAGGGGAGTCTGTAACTTCTCCTGCTGCCTTTGTATCCCCCAGGCTTTCCTCACTGCTGGCCTTTCCCACCTCATTCTAAAAATATTTATTTCTTTATTTATTTATTTCTTCAAAATGAGATATTTTAAACATCTCCTGTCTGTTCACATTTGCACATGGTGATGCTCAGGGCCATTTTGTAATCCAAGGAAAATGATGAGATGTTTGTAAGGCAGCAATGAAGCCACTTGAGTATTAAATATTCTACATCTTGCAAGCTCCACTGTGTGTATAATAGATCAAAAAGTGACAAATGCAGGCAAACCTAGGAATGACCTCTCTGTAATCAATGTTTAGAAGCATTTGTGTTTAATTTGGCAGGCAGGAACATAATGCCAGGAATCAGTGAAAGCATTACAACTGCCTAATTAATTGCTTTTTAAAATACAGCTCCCTGTACTGAGTCCATCTCCTCACCAGCCCCATGTTANTGAGGCAGCGTTGCCCTACCAGGCCTCCCTCTGCATGACAGAAGTCCCACAGATGCACTTTGGATGGAGATTTCTCTAAGAACTCCCCTCAGGGCTGACTTCTCTTTTTTCACTCTGCAGGCAGGTTTTTTTTCAGCCATAACAAGGTTGTGAAAGACTTTTTGCAGGCTCTGGAGTATCCAGCACAGTTGGGCTTAGTCCTTCTGCTTCTTGGGGCTGGCTGCAAATGCCTTGGCACCCAGCCTGGTCTGGGGAGGGTTTCTGTGACCATGCCAGCACAGCTGGGTTTGATTATAGGATGGACAATCCCATTTACCTCTTCAGCTCCACAACCAAAGGGTTGCTGTCTTTGCTGCCTTCCTTTAGGTGAGGTTGGTTCAGTGTCAGCTGCAGCCAAAGCTGAATTTTTGCATCCATGTTCACAAAGAACTGCCTTTCCCCTGCTCCCCTACACTGTCTCTGCAGGAGCTGACTCAGGGTGATACCAGGGTGGGGGAAGAGAAGAAAATGGGAATAATTCTCAGCTCTGACAGAATTCAAACTGCTTTTAAAAAATTTAAGGGAATGGTTACTGGGCTTAAGAAGATCAGTCTGATAGTGCTTGCCTCTGTAGGCCTTGTGTGCAAGCAAAGGGGGATTGGATTATTTTTCATGCTCTCACAAAGGTAAAATAAATAAGTAATGGATGATTTGGACTAAACCACTACACAAAGAAACCTGGAGTCAGATGTGACCTGACTGAAACAGCCCTTGCTGAGGTCAGGAAGGACTTTTGTCAGTGCTGTCACACCATGGAAACCCACAAAAGGCAGGTTCAGCCTCAGGTTTGTGTGTGCACACCCTGAGCTCGGGGTGTGCAATTCCTCTGTGAGCTTCATGCCCACCATCCAGCAGCACCAGCTCCTGAGAGCAATGCCCAGTGCTGCCCAAACAGGAGCTCAGCTGCACACAAGCAAGGGCAAGAGCACACCAGGGCTCCAGCCTGGTGTGAAAGCAAACTCAGCTATCTGGGATTGAGAAATGCTTCTTCCCCCTCCTCCCTCCCCACTAAATCCTGTTCCAAAATCAAAAGCATCACTGACATTTTTCCAGTGTTCTTTGTTTCCATGTTCAGTTTGGGCTAGTGGTGGCTAATACTGAGTCCCTGAGTTCCTGCCCTGCCCTGCCTGTGGGACACACACGTGTTTGGGGAAGATCTGAATGAATGATTTGGAAGGAAAACTCCCAAAAAATTGGAGTTGGGCAACATGGTGTGTATCTTGGCTGCCTCTGGGTTTCACTGACCCCTGGAGCACTGCAGCTGCTCTCTCCAGGATGCTGACAGGGCTGGCAAGGGCTCAGTGATGGGCCCTGGGGCTGACCTTTTCCTGAACCTCCTAACAAAGTGTTTGCAGAAGCCCTGCCAGTCCTCTGCCACTGCAGCCCAAAGGCCACTCCAGACTGCAATGGAAGATCTGCTCTTCCCCCAGAGCCCTCAAACAAGAACAAGCCACCTCAAACCACCTCAAGCCACCTCTTGCAGCCCTATCTGAGTTTGTGATGCCACAGAGCTGCAGCACATCCATGACACTTCTGGAGAAAAGCTGCCTTGTTTGAGAATAGCACTTTGTCTCTCACTGAATTTACCAGAAAACAGCCTTTGCCCTCTGCCTTCTTCCCCTTGTGCCTATTCCCTTCTCTGAACTCAGCACCACAATCTGTGTGGTTTTCCTCATAAGCAGCAGTCAGAGATGCTGTTCTTAGACAGGATTCACCTCAGGCAACATCAGATTTTCTCAGCAAGATGTCCAGGCTCCCCTGGCAGCAGTGCCCAGACATGCCCCTGCCACTGCCATGGTGCTGTGACACTGCAGAGAGGCCTGTGTCTCTGCTGATCAGGTAATCCAATAATTCAAAGCAATTCCAACCCCTATGAAACTTGATTTTCAGCTGTTCCAAAGCTACAACTTCGTGACATAATGCAGGTCGAAAAAAATTATTTAAAGTCCCACTTTAGTTGGTTAAAAATGTATATATTTAAACTTGTTGGAAAGAGTGATAGTTTTCCATCCTAAAGGCACTGTTTTGGGGTCACTAATCTGAAGTTTTATTGGAAAATGCTGTTACAAGAATTTAATTTGTTTTTGAGGTGGTGCTGCTTCACAAAAAACAGGTAGATGCAGTAACAGCATTTTAAAGAAAATCTGAACGCAGCCAAAGCAGGGGAAATGTCTTTGCATTAAATGCAATAAAAGAGGATGGCCAAGGACAAAGCCAGTCCTTAAAGCAACTCCCTGCCATCTCCCCCAGGCACACCCCAAGGTGGCTGAGGTCACACCTGGGCTGCAAGGCCACTCAGAGTTCATCAGAGGCCACCACTGCTGAGCTACATCTTTTTATTGCTTCCTCAGAACGTGTTTTTCTGTCAAATTCTTGGGTGAGTTCCCTCAGATGGGGAATAAAAACAATAAGAAAGGGAGGTTGGAAAAAGTCCCCCCCCCTTCTTCACAGCACTGAAATATTCAGGACTGGAGCAGTGTGGGACAAACCATTCCCAGGTCAGGACTCCTGACTGGCCAGCTCTGGTTGATGAGGAAAATATTTCCTTTGCCTGATAATGAGCATCATTTTGGCTCAGGGGCCATGATCTTGTCCAGTCTGACCTTCTGCTGTCTCAGGGGGCTGGCAACTGATGCAGATGGAATTCTCCATCACTGCCTTTTCTGAGGAAGGGAATTTGCTGTTTACAAAAGAGTATCAGGCAGATTTCAGCAAAGTCATATTTATTTTCTTTATTACATTGAATATTTTGTGGCAAAACTAAAGTCAAGGCATCTAAATGTTGTCTGGAGTGAAAATTCAGATTAATCTGGGAGATGATTTGTTTTTTCCTGAAAGGAGTTATTTCTCCCTTGCCCCGTGGCAAAGCACAGACTTTAAAGGTTAAAAAGCATCAGTCTGAACACCACATTATAGAGAATAAACCCCTTTAGCAACAAGTTCCTCCCCTCCACGTCCCTTTTCCAGCAGGGTTTGCTTTCAGCCTAGATTCCAGTACCTATTAATCATGGCATTTCTCTCAGACACTTTCTTGAGGACAAAAATCCTTTATCCTCTTTCCCCAGACTCCTCATCTTTTTCAGACAGCACCTTGAGGTGTTCTCCCACTTCTCTGCTTCAAGCAAAAAGATGTCAGTGCCTGGGATAACTGCCAGGTGCAGCCAGTGACACCTTCCAGACACATTTTGGAATTGAGATCCACCTCAGAACATTCTGGACCAGATGTTTGCTTCTTACCATAAAAAGAGGAACTGTAAAATGACATAAAGCCCTGAGCATGAGACAGAAGCTTCCTAGACAATTAGATGAGTTGAGTTATAGCAAATTTTGGATTTTGAATTGGTTTTTAGTAGAAATTTTATTGAAGCCAGCACAACACAGTTTTGCTGAGCCTATGAAGGTCAGAATCTATGGAGGGTCTCTGTCCCAACATGACACATATCAGATTTAAAATTCTACTCTGGACATCCTTTCTGGCAAAGATCAGCCTTGGATGTAAAGCAGAGTATTTGTCTTTCAGGAACATAGAGAGTTCAAATTCTAAGCTATAAAATATTGCCTCAAAAGTGCCACAGCAGCATTAATTTTACTCCTGAATACTGAGAGCACTTTTAGGGCTCAGCCAAATCAGTGTGTCAGACAATCATAAATTCACAGCAACCACCAGGAAGGATTTTATTTACACATCTTGAAAACAAACAGCAGCTTCTATCTCTAAAACATCTTCTTAGCCCTTGCCTTGGAAAGATTTTCATTTAGCAATGAAGCCATCAGCACGTGAGATCAGCTTCTTCAGTTTCCAGTGATGACACCAAAAACCCCACACCAGTGACTTCCAAAGGAAGATTATTGAGCAAAATCCCAGCTGTTGTATCTGCCAGGCAATCAAGCACGGGTTTTTCCCTCTATGTGGCTTCTTTTGTCTTGCACAGATGGATATCAGAGGACTAAAATGAATTAAATGTGTTTGGATAAGATGCTGTTATACAGAGGGACTTGAGGATTTCTTCTTTCCAGCCTCAAGAGAATTTCCAGGATAAACCAGTCTGAAGATGCTTTAATGTTTTTACAACCTTTGCATGTCACTTCTGGTATTATTTCTATTATCATTTTTGTTATTATTGTTATTATTATTATTATTGTTATTGTTATTGTTATTATGCAACTTAAATGCCCAAACCATTGCAAAGTCAGAGGAACTTGGATGCTTTAACCACTTAAGGACTTGTGAAAATGTGGGGTTCTATCACTGTTTGAATATCCAATAAGATTCCTAGCACCACTAATGATCATTAATTTTGGATTCTCCTCTGCTTCAACCCAAAACAAAGACTGGAGCAGATTCAGCCAGACAGACCCATGGGCAGAGCCTTTGGCTGCCTGGGAGGACTCAGCCTGTCAGGGTGAAGTCAGAATATTTATTTGGTCATGATTTTATCCCAGTTGAAGCACAGTGAGTTTCATCTTTGTGATTAAATTGTTCAGACATTCAAGAGACTTTTTGTTTGCAAAGACACAGTAAGAAACTTTTTTTTTCTTATTTATATCATGTTGTTTCTTTCTGTAGCTCTTGAGCTTATTTTTGGTTTTCCCAATATGATATAAATAATCTGATTTGAACTCCCCACTTCATTTCAGACAAATTCCTCTGTGGAACTCTAACATCAGTGCCATCACTGAGGAATTACCCTCTTGATTTACCAGTTTAGAAATCTTGGGAATCCAAATAATCTCCCTGTTATCTTTTGCAATGTGTACTGGCAGAATATTCACCCTGTTACCTTCTGTGCCACTGCTCAAAAACCCCACACTGTTGCCAGATGCTGAGAGGAGACTTCATGGCTTGTAGTAATCATAGTTGAGCCACATGAAGTGCCACACAAAGAAATACAAATATAATTAAAAATAAAAGCACAGATGATTTAACAACATTAATCCCTTTGTCAGTAGTTAATCAAATCATTTCCCCATAGAAAAAAAAAATTAGATACATAGATTTTGATTCATATATAGAATATTTTTAAATGACTTAACTAGCAAGTCCATCTTCCCTAAATGTGTATTGTAAATGCAAATGTGCACCACCAATCACAAGATGGAACTAACAAAAACAACCTTAATGAAAAACTGAAGTGTAGAAGAGCTTCTGTATCCAGCTGAAGACTTCACAATGAAATTAGGACAATCCTAAACTAATGGTACAGACACTGAATGATTTTTCCATTCCTCTTTTCAGAAAACCCTGTATGAAATCTCATACCAAAACCTCCCAGATAACACAAAGAGTTTGATTTGGAGTTGTGGGTTTGAAGCAACATTCTGGGTAAAACCAAAGGGATTCAGACCTCCAGTTCTTGTTTTGGGCTCAAATCACCACAGAACTTCCTTTAAAGAGGAGGGTGCTCTATGAATATTTAGGAATTGCTGTGAGAACATCATCATCTTTATTTAATCAGGGACTAACAGCTAAAGTAAAGTCAGTGGAAAACCTAGAGAAACATTTCTTAACTCTCAGAAAACTTCTCCTCGAGGGGAAGGGCCTGTTCCTAATAATGCTGAGGTTTGCCAGTGCTGCTTTTCCCTTGTCTTACAACACAAATATTTACAGTTCAGCCACGGGTTCATCAGAGGGATGCTCATTCTTAATTTTTTGCACATTTTGGAATGCCTGCAGGAGTAGCCTAACCTGGTGTCCCTGCATGTTCCAAGCACACCCTTCAGTGCCTCCAGATTTCACCCAAATGCAGAGCTGCAGGGCAGGGGCTCAGCTGTAAATCAGCATCACTTCAGCTGAACCAAGGGCTGGTGCTGCTTTAAACAAGCAGAGGTGCCCCCCACCCACCCCTGTCCACAGGCTGATGCAGCTTTGGTTTGGTTCAGGAGACACTGATCATGATTTTAGGGAGATAAATGTGTTAAAACCAGGAATGAGAAGTGCCATGGCTGGATTATATCTGAAATATTTGGATTTCATTTGAGTTATTCCTCTTGCAGACCAGACAGTGGCTGTTTTACCCGTTGGATCATGGCAAAAAGCAGCTTTTAGGCAACTCTCACTGCTGAGGAGTTTTATTTGTGGAGAGCAGTGAGTGAGGGAAGGAGGAGGGAGGAGAGGCCAGGGGATGAGGTACTGCATTCACATCTCCATTTAGGGAGGAAAATCAGATGTCCAAGGCTAAAATGCCCTTTTTCTGAGGGGAGGAGGAATCAGGCTGCAGTGATCACGCACAGAAATGCAGCTCTGCACAAAACCTTTGCAAATGGATTGTCTGTAGGGTGATCCTACTGACCCAGGGAGGCAAATCCCTGAGGTTTTGTCTTTTATCAGTTCCACAAAGTGCTCCCACCAGCAGCAAACTCACAGCAGCAATAAAACTCCAAACCTGCACACCAAAGCTCGGCCCACAGGTGGATCATTGCTAAATGAGATTTAATTTTTTGCTCACCATCACAGGACTTCAGATTTAGTGTAATCTTAGGGGAAAAAACCACCCTGTTTTGATAATTATTCACTGTATCAGACTAGAAAGTGCTGTCTCCAGGCAAAAATGAGACCTCAATGTGCTTTATACAGCACAGAGCCTTTATTAGCCAGATCTCAGGGAGCCACTTGCCCACCTCCCAAGCTCAGGGAGGGTCACTGGAGCAGGCAGTGCCCAGATGGCTTCGGGACAGCTCCAGACACAGATCCCATTTCCTGATGCCCAGGAGAAGGTCAAGGTGGCCTCTGCCCCCTGCAACACTGGCCAAAGTTCAGTGCATGAAAACCAGAAGGGAACACTTGGCTCTTAAAAAATGTGTATTTCTCCTGAGGAAGGACATTTTATTGCCTGAAAGCTGGAAAAGATGTAAATTCAAAATGTTTTAGCCTTTGTGATTGTTAGAAACAATGCCACATACAGGCAAGACAATTCTGAAAGGTTCTTTCAGCTGTGAAGGATTTTGAAAAGCTTCTTCTTAGCCAAGAAAATATACATATTTATTTAAACTGAATTAATCTTGAAGGAAACACACATTTAAATCACAGGGACACAGCATGAAATTCAAACAAATTACTCTGCAAATCTGAGACAGAACAGCTTACTAAACCTCAAATTCCAGGACTTGGCTCATCCCAAATACCCTTTTAAATATGGAAATAATGTGACAAAAGCATGAAGCTCTTCACACAGAAAGCATTTTTTGGATGTGGATGCTTTCCACTCTTGCTGAAGAGTGTTGACAGAACAATACCTCAATTTCCTTTGCAACTGGCATGTTTAGGCTGTAATTTTTCCTTCAGAGGAGTCAGACATTTAATTCTCTTGGAAGACTAAATCAATGAACTAACAATTACTGTAAGAAGACTTGTGCTGGCTGGGGATATGATCCTCAGGCTTTTTGTTTTACAGTCTCAAAATAAATTTTACCATGTCATTCTTACCATCACCACGTCGCCTCAGGACAAGCAGAAGCTGTTTGAGAAACCAATTTTCATCTAATGACAACTGAACCAACTAAATAAAACCTGACATTTTCAACTTTAAAGAAACATTCAGAGCCTTGGAATTGTACTGTTTATGTTCCAGAAATGACATTGAGGTCGTTTAATATTTCTTTTCTTTAGAGGGAACAACCACAACAACATAATAAAGCCTTCATCCTATCTGAGGGAGGGAAACATCAGCTGGAAAAAGTGCCAAGAGAGAAGATAACAAAATACTGGCATCTGGAGAGCTGTGTGCTTGGCAAGCATGCATGTCATTTACAAATGTTTGCCTTTAATTACCCTCCTGGAAGACGTGGGTGAACAACACCCCTGAGCAAGCTGGCACTTCCCAAACGCTGCCACTTCCTCCCAGGGAGGCAAACACAGCCCTGGTGGAAGGGGTACCCAAGGGCACCACCACAAAAAGTGCCCCACACTGCCCTCGTCCCTGCCAGAGGAGGGGGTGGGATGCAGCTGTGTGCCAGGGTAGCCACTGCCCCCTCTGAAAGCTGCTGGAGCAGGGAGGGCAGGGATGCTGCCAGGGAGCCACTGTGGGGTTTTGCTCCTTGTCATGGCACAGCAGCAAAGAAAGGCACAACTAAAACCAAAGAATTTCCTGCAGTGACCCCAGAAACAGGATTGAGCCATTGAATTGAGGTCATGTGGGGCCCACTCAGTGTCCAGACTGTCCTGGGGAGGTCGGACCTGAAGGTTTTATAGCTCCTTGCTCATCTCTTCTTCTGGGCAAAACACATCTTAACAAGACTTTCCAGGCAAAATAAAAATAAAATAATGGGATTCACAGAATAAGGGTGAGCAACAGCTCAATTCTGGGAACATTTTGGCAATTCCAAGAAGAAACATGTCACAACTTCCCCAGCTGAAAACATTAAGGACATAATATTAAGGGAGGAGTGTTTTGTCCAGTCAGAAACCAAGATGGAAACCTGCCAAGCGATGTTTTCATGATGCCCCCCATACTCAGCCTGTTGGGGGACAGATGAGGTGACAAACAGAGCACAGTGAGATTCCCAACACTTTGAAAGGGGCCAGGGAGCAAAAACCCTGATATTAATATTGAGGTGTACCAGCTTATACCATTGGTGGGAAGAAAAGTGAATTAAACTATGTTTAATTTTATATTGTTCAGAAAAGGACACTTTCTTAAAATAACATCCTCAAGAGAACAGAACAGTATCTGTTTCAGTCTCAAAAAAGCTCCATAAATTACACACCCATCTCAAAAAAAAGTGAGGCCCCCCAAGCACTGTGTTCTCCCACATTTTCATTTTCCAAATGAACACACAAAGTCTCTGCAGGGTGAAGCACTCTGCCAGAGCTGGGCATCACCAGCCTGCTGCAGAAAGGTGAGGAGAGACACAAAATCCTGGAACAACATGGAATTCCTGATCCTGTTTCTGCAGGGCCTTCACAGACACAGAAACAGAGCCCACCTGAATGAAATATCATCAGGTTCTTGGAGCTTCTTGTTTGGAGCCACAGCTCCCTGTGCTCCCCTCAGCCTGGCCTGCAGACTCTGGGAATGGGACATGGACAAGGGTCACACAGCTGGACATGACCCCCTGAGAGTGGAATCCCAGCCCCTGCCAGCAAAAACTGCCAGGAGGGATTCAGGGAATTAAGAGATCCCTCCCTGTTTGTTTGGCTGTGGGAGAGGGGTCCTGGGGCAGCACACACAGCTCTGCTCCTCTTCCTGGCTCCAGGAGCAGAACAGCTGGGAAGGGAAGAGCTGAACAACACATCTGCAACAGCCCTCTGGTCACTGCTCTGTCCAGGGACTTCTCCTTGGGCCCACCCTCTTTCCTATCACTGCTCTTAGCACAGAAAGAGTTTTTAAATTCCCCTGATGGAGCTCCCACCACTCAAATCCTACAGCACAGATTCTGTGTCTCTGCCTGCCTCCCAAATGCCCCAGAGGTGCCCTGGGGTGACAGTGCAAGCCCAAAGTGCTGCTTCAGCCTCCTTGCCATGCAGCATCCTGCTTCCCCAGCCCTGCCCCATGCCATGGACACACATCCATGGGCATTTATCCATTTAAACACAGCCTTGCCTGCCTGCTCTGCCTTCATGCCCTCACAGCCCATCCTTCAGGCTTTATATTTGTGTTAGGAATTGGGTTGGTCCCATCACAGATGAAAATGCTGTTGCAAATGAGCCAAGATTTCAGCTTGCTGGGGGTTTACATTGCACAAATTGATCATTGTATATATTTTATATACAATATATTTATAGTTTATATTGTTCAATTTAAAATTCTCTTTAGGCAAAATGCAATCCAATATGAAATATTTTCTCTTAACAGGTTTACATTGCACAAATTGATCATTGTATATATTTTATATACAATATATTTATAGTTTATATTGTTCAATTTAAAATTCTCTTTAGGCAAAATGCAATCCAATATGAAATATTTTCTCTTAACAGGATTCTCTCAGGGTCCAATGCACAGCAAATTTCCAGAGACAAGCCTGTTAATTACTACTTTGAGGCTTTGGTGACAAAGGTTGCTTTAGAATAATAATAATAATAGGCCAAATGTGCAGACAAAGCCAACACTCATTTTCCAGTTTGCCTGGTGACAGCAGAACACCTGCAGGAGCTGAGGCAGGGCTTTGTCCCAGCCACTGGGACAGGATCAGTGTCCTACTGAACATGAATCAGCACAGTGGCCACGCTCTGGGCATTTAAACCATCCCATCCCCTTCTCCTGGGATCAATATAACATTTCCTCGAGTGATTATTATATATTTTTATTATGTTCAACAAGGTGTGTCTGGTGGCAACTGTCTCTTCTGCTGTGGCAATGAAGGCCCTTCCCTCTGCACTGCAGGTGTTGGCTCCATAAACCATCAGCTAACAAGAACACATGAATAATGATGTTATCCTGGAACTCAGGAGACTCCTTTGGATTCTCCCTGGTTCCTCAGGAGGCTGCTCTCAGATGTTGTGAGCTGTCAAGCACGTTTTACATGCCTAATGTAACAAAAATCCTCCTGTTTGGTTCTTCCTTTTCCAGCCAGCTGTGAAAAAAAAGGCCCAAGTGAACCTTCCAGCTGTGGAACACACAAACACACACCCCAAAAGCCCCACCTTTGCTACTTCTCAGCCAAGGAAGGGCAAGGGTCTGTATGAAACAGCTGTCTGGGGCTCCCTGCCTTCACCTGCCAGGGTGCCAGAAGGTGCCACATTCTCTTTTCAGAATATGCTCAGTAAAAAAAAAAAAATAAAACAACCCAACCTCAAAACCGTAGGAGAAAATAATAATGGGAGAAGGGAAAAAACACAACAAAGCCCACGATGTTTTCAGTGAAATGTTTGGCTGGACACCCTCAGAACATGCTGTTCCAAGTACCTTAAAAGACCAACAAGGGAAGGCCCTTTAGAGCTGAAAAATGTTTCCTTGCCTCCAAGAAATATTTCAGCTTTATTAGCATATTTGGGGAGAAGTTGCAACATTAAAATTAAAGCCAAAAAGTATTTTAACCCAGAACTTAACCCCCCCAAAAAAGCCATCATTCCTCCCCTCCATTTTTACAAAATGTGTGCATTCCTCAAAAAGACCAATTACTTGGAACAGCCAGGATTATTATTAATTTCAAAATGATTACAGGATTGTATTAGGGTAGCAGTAAAAATGACAATGTTATTCTGTCATGATGCCTTCTATGAGAACTTCCATTCTTGGTTGGTAAAAGGAGAATTCTGGTTCCAATGGTTCCAGTTTTTGGATCTCTGTAGATCAGTGAATCTCACATCTAGTTGAGTTATTAGCACTCTTATTTAGATTACATTTAGATTTCAACACCCCTTCCAAACTCCTGGCAGCTAAGTGCTGTGGAAAGTTTTGGATTTCAATGAATTCCCAGGTATCTCAGGCACCAAATCACAGCTGACCTCCTCTGTGTCATCACACCAGGGCAAAACCGGGTGGCCACCCCTTCCCTCAAAAATGACATTGCATTTCCAGCTGCTGGAGAAAATGATCCAAATCAACCGATTTCACCAGACAAGACAAGAAGAAAGCAGACTCTGAATCCAGCTGATCCAGAGTTACAGCCCTGCAGGAAAGGTAAGATTTGTTTTGACCTGGGTTTGAAAGACCTCGCCCTCCCCTTTTGGACACGTCCTACTCACAGCCCATTTCCCTGGGATCTTTGCAAAGCCTCCATCTCCAGTCTGTGGCTCACCAGGATGCAAGAACAGCAGTAGCTGTACAGAAGATCACTCACCCCACTAAACCTACCCTCATCAAACAAATAAAGCTCTCGAGGCAGATTTTTAGTCGCTCCAACAAAAACAAAACAAAACCAAACCCAACCCAGTGTTCAGAAGCCAAGTGCCAGCACTAATTTCACCCTTAAAGGAACCCAGAGCCCCGTGAAGCCCTGGTATCTCAGATGAAGGCAGCTCACAGTTCTACCCATCACCCTCCCCTCCCTCCCGGCTCAAAATTCATTCCAGCACCGTGAAGACAATTGGACTTAATTGCAGCTGCATCATCTCCTGCAGGATTCGGCTGCTGCCGTTCGGATGCGCAGTTGCCAGGGCAACGCGTGTGAGGAGGAGCCCGCTTTTGTGCTGCCACTCGCATCCTCGGCAGCCAACATCCCGCAGCTGGGGATGGATTTAACGCCTTCCTCCCCGGGAGCCGCCCGGCCTTCCTCCCATGGCAGGGGGCCCTTGGCAAGCAGCTCGTCCCGCTCTGCAGATGGGCACCTGCACGGCAGGCACAGATGGCTGCATGGCTGCAGCTCAGCTCGCCAGCATCGAGCCCCCAGGGGGCTGGGACAGCTCCCCTCAGACGTGCAGCAGTGCCAGACTCCGTTTGCAGGAGCTTTGGGGTCCACGGTTTGTCCTTAACGAGGAAAGAAAGGATCCTTCGCCATCGTTTAAAGAAGTGTTTTCTTCTGGTGCTTTCCCAGCTGTTGTTGTTGTGCCTTCACTCACTCCCTTCCACACTAACAGGAGGCTGCTTCGTGGCTGGGGGACTACATGGCCCCTGCCTCCACACTTGTAACCTAAAAGCCACAATTAATGAGTACAGAAACCTCCCCATCAATCCCTCTGATCATCTTCCAGGGCAGACTGCTTCCCAGAGGTTAGCTCTTAACAGCTTTCCTATTTCTTTAAGATGAAGGGTTTAATCTTAGGTCAGAGCCTACTTTGCCTATGACCTTTTATACCACTTTTGAGTCTGCAAGGCTTAAGCCCGTCTATAAAAATGAAGGTGCTCTGCAATCTTATATTTTATATATATAATTCTTATATTTTATATATATATATATAATTCTCTTTATATACACACAGGTGCAGTTAACAAAGGAATATCTGACCTAAAACTTTTCCACAGCTAATGAGCTGTAGCTGAAGATCACAAGCTAAATCTGCTTTTAATGGCAAGGAGAAGAACTATTTGCAATAATGGCAAACAGCCTCCCTGGCACTGCACTCGTGTCATCACAGCTAATTACAGCATACAAAAGGGCCTGTTGAAATGATCACCAGTGTCATCTAGGAAGTCCTAAAATGCTCCAGCAGCCCTGTACAGCTGCACTCATGGAGTGAATGTCTGAAAGTCACCCACTGAAGGATGCTGGAGTGTGTGGAGGACAACATCCACCGTGCTGAGACCCAGGATGTGACATAAGGAAAAGAAGCCAGTTAGGACTGATTTCATCTGAGTGCAAGGCTGAGTCCTTCACAGCCCTTTTCTGCTACAAACAGGGCCTAGAGAGGCACAGCAAACAAACTGCCAGACACTGGGTCACACATCCTACAGCCTGAAACCACCTTTGTGTCCCCAGGCACATAAAAGGATTTGTGAGCTCTGTCAAAGCTCAGCACCACTCTTGGAAACACATTTCCTCACCTCCCAGATGCCATAGGTGCCATTATTTTCAGTGCAAACACAAATGTCACAGCACACAGAGCTTTGCAACTTGTGTTTACCTACACTGGAACAAGAGTGAATAACCACCAACTGCAGAGAAATGTGAACAATTCTGGGATAGACAGGGAAACAGAAGCCTAAACCTCAGCTGTTTCAGTACATTTAGCCTTTGCAGAATAAGTAATATTTTCCAGAAAACAATAATTAAATCCTGCAAAGTTTGAGGGGTGAGGAGGGGATGTGGGGAGGGACCCCTATTCTGACTGAGCAAGAACAAGACTGTCACCCCATATTTTTAACTGGAAAAAAGTGGCTGAAGGAATTAAAAAGGCACATTTAGATCTGAAAAATCAATCACTGAACCAAGAGCCACACTCCAGCAGGGAGCTGGGAGCATGGGGAGGGGATCTGGCTGACCAGGCAAGTGTCCCTGTTCACAGGGGCTGCTACAATCCCACCTCTGCCATGCAGAAGGCAGCAGTGCAGCTACAGAGAGGGGTGCACATCACTGCCATGCCAGCTGATGGCATTCCCCTTTAATGTCCTCTCTCCTCCAGCTCTGGACTCCCCCCAGGCCCCATCCTGGCAGATATCCCGGGGTGTGAGGAGCTGTCACTCCACTCCATGCCCCAAAATTGCTCTTGCAGTGGTGGTACAACCGCTGAAAGCCTGACACAGTGCCAGGACACCTCCCTCTCCTGCAGGCACCACTGGGCTCAGCACGAGTCCCAAACACAAGCAGAGGTCTCTGCTCTTGTTCAGACTGGAAAACAGGGTTAGACTGCAGTGACAGCTACAGAGGAGACAGAGGAATTAACTGCATTACTTCTGAGGGACATTTAACCCAGGCATGCTTACAGCCAAATCTTTCATGACCCTCATTCCATGAAATTTATGATAACTGGGTTACTGTTAAATATTCTGGAGGACACTGAGAGCACAAATCCTGTCACTGGTGAATAAAGAACATTAATGCAAAATCTCTAAAGCTCAACCAGATTAAGTGTCCAGGCAGGGACTTGCCCCAAGCTTCCTCTGCCTTCCAAATGAAAGCAAAATCTTAAACAGGGAGCGAGGTAGAGGAGGGTTTAGGGTTCAAACCAGCACTTGTAAACAGGAAGTTGTTTCAGCTCCTGGGACAGCAAATCATTTTCCACCAGTTAGAAGCAAACAAAAGCTGGTGCTGTTTGACAGCAGGACCTGGGGTAGTAGCCCTGAGAAGGGGAGAGAGAAGACCAGCAGGCAGGAATGATGCTCCAAGAAGAATGAATTTATTAATTAATTTCCACTATATCATAGACCTTTTCTTCATAAGCTAATTGGTCAAAGACACACCACCCCCTTGGGGTCATTGGCCAAAATCCTAAAACATTCCTTATCAAAATATTTTTCTATTGAACTATAAACAAAGCTTTACAAGGTCACAGGTGTTAAAACTTACTAACAGCTTCTGTGAGAGAGAAAAGCTTCCCACAGGACTAGAAAAATAGCGAGGATTTCTCATGCCAGCAGCATTTTTGTGTCCACAGTGCTGCCTCCAGCAAACCTGTAAAGGTGCAGAAGTCAGAACTCCTGAATTCTCTGGCACCTTGGCCCTGGATAAATCACCAAGCTGCTCATCCCACACTCCCCAGTTTGGGAAATGGGCAGACACTCGTTCTGTTTATTCCTAGGACTGCATCATTCCAGAACACAGCAGTGCCTCATTTCCTGGACTTTTCAACTGCATGAAATTTTCCATCCCTGAAAATGCTGGAAAACTGGTGAGAAGAGTGGAGAATGGGGCCCATGGCACGCAGTGTTTCTAGGAAAAGGGGCACTGGGCTATGCAGATGCAATTCTCCCCCTTCAGCCAAGGTATCTGCCCTTTGGAGTTACTGGGAATTTAATCCAGCAGAGCAGTGTCCCTCCTGTGGGACACGGGAGGGGGTTCAGCAGCCCTGTCTCATGGGGTCTTCTCGAACACAAACCAGCTCTGTCTTCCCAGAACACGAGGGTGCAATCCCAGCCCTTTCATAAAGAGAAGATGCAGACCAAAGCTGAATCAGGGCTCATAAAACCCAGGGTCAAGCAAGGAAACCAGGAAAGCACATGACAGGAGTGTCATTCTGTCGGATCAGACTCTTTTCCTCGATGAAGAACTAAAGAATGCTGTTTAGCTCTGAAGTGAGCTTACCCCCTCTTTCCTCACATGCCTGCCTGCCTTGCTTGGGGGATCACTGCTGTTTGTCTAACACTGACAAAGATGTCCTTGAGATTCCATCCTCTTTGCAAGGTCAATGAGAAAGTTCCCACAAACCCGAGGTTTAGTTAAAAATAAGACAGAGTATTCAGCAGTGACAGCCACCCCTGGGTATTTTCAGCCCGTGCTGAGCAGGGCCACCACACAGAGGCAGTGTTTGCCTCAGAAAGGGGTTAACCAGGACAGGGGGGCCCAGGACATCCCACATACAGCAAGGCCAGAGGCTTCTTCTGCCTCTTGGCAGGACAGAGCTGCCCCCAGCCCCACTTCAGCCTGGCAGAGGGGGCAAACTCCAGGGAAATCACAGGAAAAGAGCAGGATGGGCTCTGATGCCCATATCAGTGGGCAGAAAGAGTGTCCATTAACAGGAGGGAACCTTCCTACTCTTTTTCCAGCAAACCAGAAGGTTTTCCCCACAGAAGACATCCCCAGGAGGCTTCCTGCATGAGCTGAGGGGCTCTGGAAGGTGCTGCACCTTTGAAAAGGTGGTGCTGAGCTCAGTTGTTATTTTACAGGTTTATCTCAGAGGAACTGGGCTATTAGCAGGGCCCAGTGTTGAGAAACACCAGCTAAAACACATACCAGGGAAGGTTTAGATTAGATATGAGGAAAAACTTCTTTACAAAAAGGGTTGTCAAGCACTGGAACAGGCTGCCCAGGGAAGTGGTTTGAAATACCTGAAGATATTCAGATCTGTAGAGCTGGTTCTAGGGACATAGTTTAGTAGTGGGCTCAGCAGTGTCAGGGTAAGGGTTAGATTTGGTGACCTTGGAAGGGTTTTTCAGCCTGGAAGGTTCTATGGTTCTGTGTTGTTGGCATCAACACCTGAATTCAGCCTCTGAACTTCTCAACAGCAGGGGCCAGGCACTGGTGGGATATGGTTCAGCATCTCAGGTGTGTCAGGTGAATCTGTGCATGGTTTTATGATGAATGGCAATGAAATTTATGTGACTAGAACATTAATTAACATGAGAGGTTTCCTACATTAATGCAATGTTTAAGTGGGTAATGGCTGAATGCAAAGCTCATCACTGACCTGCAGTCAGACTTCAAACCACTGCCCACCACCCTGACAAACTCATGCACACAAGAATGGCCCAAAATGGCATCCTTGGCTGGAGTTTAGCTCTTGCTTCACATCTCTTACAAAGAACAAACACTCTTCCTGACCTCTCTGTGGTTGCACAGCATTTCCCCTTCTAGGAGGGGATAAAAGGCTCCAATAAACAGGAAAGCGCTCAGAAATAAAAATAAACCCACAGACTTTGGAATGTCTTCTTTTTCTTTCCTAAATTCGTTCTCCCCATTCTTCAGCCTCATGTCTTACTTGGAAAACTGAAATGGGAAGCAGGAAAGCAACGCTTGGACTGCTCTTTAAAATTCCAGTGGAGAATTGCTGTGAGGAATGAGCAGCACTGGGAAAGAACAAGAAGAAGTAAAAGAGAGAAGCAGTCTCAGGCCATCCTGGCAAATACAGTCCAGCCTTGGTGAGCCTCATCTGTTGTCCCCTGTCACAGAGGACAGAGAACAGCACCAGCTGCAAATGAAGGACATCACATTGGCATCATGTTTTCCAAAGAAAGATACCCGAGTTTGTCCTTCCAGAAGATTAACTCTAATCCCAAAAGTGGATGTGAGGGAAGTAAAGGAGAAATTCATCATGCTTAAGGGCAAAAATACTGCATGCATCTGGCTAGAGGCTTCCACTGTCCTCTGCATTGCACTTGTCAGAGTAAGAGAACAGATGACACTGATAGAAAGCTGGACTGGGAATGGGTTTGTGCTCTTCTGAATTGTTTTCTTATGGCTGTGAACTGTTTTAAAAATACATATGAATAATAAACCTCAGAGCACACCAACTAACAGACCCCATATATCGTAGTATGGATTTGAAATGTCCACCACCTTAGTCACAATTCAAAGCAAATGACATTTTTGTTTTCCTGTTAAGATGCCAGTAAAAGTGGCAAATGGACACCAGCATTCTTGGTTGCTTACAGGTAATAGCTGTTCATTTGGCACAGAAAATCACTGGTGGGTAAGTGAGGTTTTACACAAGTCAGAGGCAAAACCCCCTGTGAATTCAGCATAGCCATGCAGGGACCAGAGATGGCATCAACCCATAAAGGAAAACTCTCCACTCTCTCTGGGTAGAACCTGGGGCTGTAGAAAATAAAAAGGTGCCACAGGACTCAGTTGGTTTGGGTGTTTCTACAGTTCAGGGCAGCTCCTGAAATGTGCAGTTTATTTGCAAGAGTTGTGGGTGCAGGAGCTCTGCTGGAGCTGCCACAGCTCAGAGCATGGCCCAGAGAGAGTGAGAGAGAGAAGGAGAGAGAGAGAGAGAGAGAGATTGAGAGAGTAAGAGTGTAAGGGTGTAAGAGTGAGAGAGAGAGAGA
>JACBWW010000732.1:0-22294 GCA_020086605.1 Lanius collurio | reverse complement strand
TCATGTCCTTTACCTTGTTTTTCTGTGCTCTAAAAGGCAGAACCAGCTGACCCAGGAAGCCCAGCTGTCACCAGACATGCTCAGCTCGGTGCAGATTTGTACCAGCATCTTTGAGACAAAAACAACCTCGGGAGTGCTTTGAAGCCACGCCAAAGCACAGATCAGCCAGCCTGACTCAGGCCAGCTGCAGTGACAGTGAAGAGGGCAGGGAAGAGGCTGCAGCATTCAGGACAGCTCTGCTCTGCCTGTTGCAGTGGCTCCATGACTGGAAGCTGCCTTTGTGTCTCAGGTCCCTGTTCCTGGATATTGAGGGTACAAGAAGGTGGCAAAGGGGATTGCTGCAGGCACTGCAGACTTAAGTACAGGTCAGAGCAGGTTGTGCAGAGGTCACCAAAACACCTAATATTGAGCCAAGGGATGGGACAGAGTTGGGGGCAACAGTGGAAGATGGGGTGTACCTGAGCTGACCCCTGGCCATGTGGCTGTCGCTCTGCTCATGTCTGCTCTGCTCTGGCTTCCACACCCTTTATCCCTCCAGGCTCTTCCCAGCCCTGTTGCTTTCCCAGACCTCCTCCCCTGGGGTGAGCAGTGTAGTGCTGCTGACACAGGGGTTCAGCTGGGACAGACTCGGGGCTCAGGCTCCTGAGTGCTCATAAAAACAGCCACAGCCAGCCCTGCTTGGTGACATTCTGGCAATGGCAGACTGAGCATCATTGTCAGAGACTGCAGGCTGTGGGGCAGTGATGCTGCTGTCATGGGAGCCCTTCAGAAACTGCAGACGGTGGCACTGAGCTTCAGAGTTGAAGTGACCTGTCTGAAACTCAGCATCCTCCTGCTGCCACTCAGAGCCACTTCATCCTTGTTCACAGCCTGAGGAAGAAAGCAAGTCTTCCTCATCCCCAGCTTGGGTCAAGGTCATGTGTGGTTGGAGATAGTATTGCTCTTTCTCCCCTTCTCCAGTGCCTTTAAAGATATCTACATTTTCTGAGCCTTTTCTTGCTTGATCAGACTTGCATGGACCCAGCACTGACCTGGCATTCCGAAGATGTGCTGCCATCAGCCCACAGCCAGCATCTGGGATGAATGAAGGCTCTCACATGGTCTTCAGTGAGCTGCAGGATGGAGCTGTAGGCTGAGCATTGAGTTGGGCTCTTCACCACCTCTGCAAATCAGTAAGTGTTTTCAGTCAGGTAAAACAAGCAATGCATGGACTACTGAGGAGTCAAACAGAGCTGGGAACTGCCTGTCCCAATGCACTGAGGTTGCTGGTAGCAACCAAGGCTTTCCAGCCCCTCCTGCTGAAGCAGTGTACTCACCTGGAGCATCCAGGAGCTGTGTGCTGGGGCTGCTCGGGAGCTCCCCAGCCTTGGGGCAGCGAGTCTGTACTCAGTGAAGCAGGTATGCTGGTCTGGGCTGAGGGGAATGGCCACAGTCCTCACTTTGGACATGAACTGACAAGCAGCTCAGTTTTACTGGACTGCTCTTAGGTTTGGTGGCCTAAAAGGAAAGGCAAAAAGCTGACTATTTGCCTCCAGAAGAGAATTTTAAAGTTTGGTTTGGTTCAAGTGGAAACGGATGTTTTTTAAAGGAGGCTGTGCTGGTGGTGGAGTGTCTAGCCCCTGACTTCTAGCAGCTCTGCATCAGTTGTACATGTTGCTGGGAGTGTGAAGATTTGTGCTGGGGAGACCTGGGCAGGAATGATTGCACCTGTCTCTGTGCAAGAGCCAGCTCATTCCAGGTTTTAAGCTGTGTATTACTAGTTTAATAAAGCAGGTTCCTTCAGCGTGCCAGGGAACTTACTCAGCTGCAGCTTACAAAACCTCCTTGTTCTCCCGAAGTTCTTTGTGCAAAAATAGATAGACACTGACCAGTAAATCCACCTTTAATTTGCAGGGGTACATTGAGCTATGAGTGTGCCCTTTTCTGAGTGAAGGGCAGCCATAAAAGATCCCTGGCAGCACCAGGATGGGATGAGAGAGCCTTGCAAGTTAATGTGGCTCATGGGGACAGCACCCTCGTGACCTTCACCTCAGGACAGCTCTGTGTCTGTTGCCTGGTTCTCTCAGCTTTCTGATGTTTTACTTTTGGAGTCAGAGTTCTCACAGTTTTTCATGTAAACAATAAATGATGTTTCCCTAACTGTAAGAATGTTTACATACTGCACTGTGACAAAAACACCCTGATGGGAATCTCTTGTAGCCAATGTGTTTGTGGAGGAAGTGACCTTGTTCACCCAGTCCTTGTCCTGGTTAAGAAATCTATAAATTTGGAAGTTAATAAACATAGATGCCTTTTAGTCCTTCTGAAATCTCTCATGTATGTGTGTTCTCTCTCATGTCCTAGAGCGACATGTCTGCAGTGATGTTGGTGGCACAGAGCAACAGATGTACCTGCAGCTGCCATGGCTCTTGCTCAGTGCCACTTGTTTTCCTGCACTCTGCTCCCACCTGGGCACCTGAACCAGCAAGAGAACACCGGGAGAGTGGCTCTCGCTGCCTGAGGGTTCTCTCTGTTCTGCTTCCACAGCTGGATGGGGGGACTTTGCCAGCAGTGTGGCCAAAAAGGCAATGACAGCTGGGGCTGTACCAGCCATGGTGTGGCCAGCAGGACCAGGAGAGTGACCATCCCCCTGTGCTGGGCACTGCTGAGGCACCTTGCAAGCTCGGTCCAGTTCTGGGCCCCTCATGACAAGACAGAAAGTGAGGGGCTGGAGCATGTCCAGGGCAGGAAATGGAGCTGGGAAGGGGCTGGAGCCCCAGGAATGGCTGAGGGAGCTGGAAAGGGGCTCAGCCTGGAGCAAANACAATATCTTGTTTAGCACAGTTAAACAGAAAGAAAACTATGAATTAGAGCAATCTTAGAGATGTTATTACTTCTTTGTGGTTGTGGCAGGACTGTCAAGAGTTGCTGAATCAAGGTTCACTCTTTCTGAATTATAGACAGTTGTTGTCAAACCTGAGGATGTGTATGCCATGAACCCCCCTAAGTTTGACAGAGTTGAGGATGTGGCCATGCTGACCCACCTGCATGAACCTGCTGTCCTGTACAACCTCAAGGACCGCTACAGCTCCTGGATGATATATGTAAGTTCCTTCTTCTGGCAAAGGAGAAAATACAGCTGCAGGAGCTGGGCTTCAGTGACACCTCTATTTTTTTCCTTGCAGACCTACTCGGGGCTCTTCTGCGTCACCGTCAACCCCTACAAGTGGCTGCCGGTGTACAACCCGGAGGTGGTGTTGGCCTACCGAGGCAAGAAGCGCCAGGAGGCCCCTCCACACATCTTCTCCATCTCTGACAACGCCTATCAGTTCATGCTGACTGGTGAGCTTTTCTATTTTGACCAGACACGGAGTAAAAAAGTGTGTCAGACTCACTGCTTGTGCTAAGTGCCATTCCATGCTGCCATGGCTCAGTCACCTTTGCCACCTACTGCAGAGTGCTTGATCTGTGTAATACTGCAGAGGATCTGCTTGGTCTTTATTTTCAACTCTAACTGATGCAAAACTAGCTCCATATAATTTTCCCCATCTCCTGAAATACTTTTTTTTTTAATTTTTGATGCACTGTGCTGTTGTGCTGCACATAATCTGTATTTCTGGTCTAAGTACTAAGCTAAGCAGCATAACAAGGGCCTCTGCAAAAGGCAGTTGCACTTGGACTGGACACACTGTCTGGGAAGTCCCTGGGCAGCACACCTGCACGTGGCTTCAAGCAACAGCAGGCAGATCCAGAATAGAGCTAGTGGAAATACTGTCACCAAAATACATGGTTTTAATTTGAATAAAGTCCTGTCCTATATTAAATGTAATAAAGAATAGTAAAGACAGAAGCAAAACCAAGTGCAGGATGGAGCACAGGAGGAGGAGAGAAGACAAAAAGTGAAGTATTGGGAGGGAAAGAGAGGAGGAGAGCAGACCATGCTCATTTTCAGTTTTACCTGAAGAGATTTTGTTTCATTCCCCCTGATGGACACCAGCTCACAGTCAGTGCTGAGAACCAGCACTTTCCCTACAGCTTCTCTCACCACGGGTATTTTTCCCTTTGACAGATCGTGAAAACCAGTCCATCCTGATCACGTAAGTGCATCTGCCACTTTGGACTTTGTCTCCAACAAAAAGTGGGCAGATTATTCTTCACTCTGCCCGTTGTTTCTGCAGCGGAGAATCCGGTGCCGGGAAGACGGTGAACACGAAGCGCGTCATCCAGTACTACGCCACAATTGCAGCCTGTGGGGACCCGGCCACCAAGAAGGAGTCCCACATGAAGGTGTGAGGAGGAAGGGCTTGGTGAGGGACAGTTCAGGATGTTGTCCCCTCGTGGCTGTGGACAGCACTGGTGACACGCACTTAACTCAAAATATCTTTTATTAACTTCAGCCACTCTTCGAAAGGCAGTAGGGCCAGGGGCTGATGTGCAGTTAGGACCACACCAAATGCAAGCCACCAGAGCTGCCACTGACAGTCCAGTGTAGCTTTACCTGGACTGAAACCAGGTCTGCAGGATTGGTGCCCAGGAAGAATCAGAGGCTCATTTCTTGATATGGATCAATCTGTCCCTGTGGCTGAGAACTGTGAGCTCTGACTGGGGGGGGAAATTCTGAATAAGATGGAAAAGAGTTATTTGTTGTTTGCCCCGGCTCTGGTTCTTGGTGCTGGGGTTGAGGAGGTGCTGCAGCAGAACTGTACAGCTGAAATGAAGAGCATGTGGCTGTACATGTAATCATGCCATAGAGTCACTTCTTCCTACCACATAGCTCACGGTGTTTTTCAATAATTATTCAATTATTCTTGCAGGGTATGCTCAAGGATCAAATCCTCAGTGCCAATCCACTGCTGGAGGCTTTTGGGAATGCCAAGACCGTGAGAAATGACAACTCCTCACGCTTTGTGAGTCATCCTGTGCCTGTCTCTCTGCCCGTCTGTGTTTCTAATGCTCTTTGCCTGCTTGTTAGTTGTGACTGCGAGCCCCTTGGCTGGGAAAAATGTTCTTGCAGACCAATTTCTCGGTTGTTTATGAGATGCTGATATATTAGCAGCTGTACTGTGCTCACATTGCTGCAGCCTCTTTATCTGTCTTTATGTATTGAAGCTAATTCGGACTGATTTGGTGATGCTGTCACTGAGACAGAAGAGGTGAAAATACTCTGAGATTTCCACACTGACCACCACCTTTTGTGTGCTTGCCAGGGTAAATTCATCCGTATCCACTTTGGAACCTCTGGAAAACTGGCCTCTGGTGACATTGAGACCTGTGAGTAACTGAGGGGGGCTGACAGCTTCGCTGGGAAGTGAAGAACCTGAAAAACGTCTGTGTGCATACATGTTACAGACTTGCTGGAAAAGTCAAGAGTCACTTTCCAGCTGAGAGCTGAGAGAAGCTACCACATCTTCTACCAGATCCTCTCCAATAAGAAGCCTGAACTGCTTGGTAAGGACAGCCCTCACCTGGTGACATTGAGTAAAGTCAGGGTGGGAAATATTTCCCTCGATGTGCCAGCTCAGTGACAGAGGGTCCAGTGGCACCAGGGCACAGTGCCCTGTGTCACAAGCCCCCAGGTGTCCCTTTGGCAGTGCCTCAGCCTCAGCAGAGCAGAGATCATGTGCTGATTTACATCCTCAGCGTTGCAGCATCGGCCCTGCCCAGGTTCCCCAAGCTGTACTTGTGTCTCTGCATAACAGGGTCACACTGGGGCTTACTGCATCTCATTTTTCCTCCCTGGGTGAGCTGTAATACAATCTATGTGCAGGTGAGGGGCAGGGGTGGCCAGTGTACACTTCCTCACACCTTGCTAGTCTCAGTGGTGTGGAAATTCCAACTTAGATGGGCCAGATCCTGCGAATAATCTTCATTAGAAAGGCAAGCAATTCTGGGTGCAGGATGGCCAGGTACCCTGATCTACAAACCATTTATTTGAGCTTTTCCTCATATGGGGAAAGTTATTTCCTGTTTACAGTATAGCCCCTCTGACCTTTTCCCCCTTCCCACTGCCATGGCATTCCCTACCCATGCCCCACATCTGTCCCTTTTGCCACTCACTCAGCTACTGCCCTCATCCTCGGTCCACTCTGCCCATCCCTCCCAGCTATCCACAGAACATTTCCCAAGGTGGAGCTCCTGCTCCTGTCCTCCCAGTCTGTGCCCTCTGACCATTTACCACCTCACTCTTCCCTCCTCATGGAGGTTGCTGTGTCTGTTCAAGGACAGACAGATTTGCCCTCAGTGCACAGAGGGCTTCCTCTTCTGCACACAGCCCCACCACACAGCTGCACGCCTGCCCCTCTCCTCTTACTCTGCCATAGGATCCAGGACTGGAAATTACTTGGGACTTTTGGCCTCAGTTAGATGGAGATGAGCACACATGCATGTGTTACTCATGTGCACCACAGCACACAGCCCCAGGGGTGAAAGTGCATCCAGGGGTTAGCATGTGGCACGTTTGGGGATAAGCACGAATAAGCCTTACCTAAAAGTCTCTTTCTTAAAAGCTGTTTCTGTGGATGGCCTGTGTTCTATGTCTGCCAGTGCTGAGTGCTCAGCTCTGGGTTCACAGCATTAAAGTGGAGGGACTGCTCAGCCAGGGGAAGGCAGATGAGAGGCTTTACTCTGTTTTTCTGGTCTCTTAATAGAAAACCAAGAGTTTGGGATGCAAAAGGAAGGAGAGCCCATGAAACCTGGCTGAGCCATTGTTCCATCTTCCCTGCCAGGCTCTGGCTCTCAGTCCTGTGTTTGCCTTTCAGAGATGCTCCTTGTCACAGCCAACCCCTATGACTATCCCTTCATCAGCCAAGGGCAGATCTCTGTGGCCAGCATCGATGACCAGGAGGAGCTGGTAGCCACAGATGTGAGTACAGCTGGCAAGGAGAGACAGTCTCACTTTTACTCTCACCACTGCTAAAACCAGCTGGTCTGTCTGGTGTGCAGGCAGCCATTGACACTTTGGGCTTCAGCCCCGATGAGAGAATGGCGATTTACAAGTTGATGGGGGCGATCCTGCACTATGGGAACCTGAAATTCAAGCAGAAAACACGAGAGGAGCAGGCAGAGCCTGATGGCACAGAAGGTAACACCTTCATAGCTGGGAAGAGAACGATTTCCAACTGTTTCCATGCCATTTTTCACTAGAAATGGAGGGAGTCTTTCAGGAGAGATGCAGTTGCTCCTTGACAAACATAAAATGAAGGTTTGATTTTCAACTTACTGCCTCAAGTAGAGGCACTTTGTGCATCCACTTTATTCCTGGTAACTCTGTTGTAGGACCCTGTGCCTGGGGCACATTACTCTAGTGCTCTCCAGTTTCTGGTTACACAAACAGACTTGTTCTGCTTGGGTGACATTGTGGAGATGTGGCTTGATGGGAAAAACTCTGTGTTGTCCCATCAACAGTGCACTCATGGGTTTCACCACATCTGTTGGGGCTGCTCTAGCCTCTCCATCATGAGGACTGGTCCTACAAGGCTGTTCAGAAAGTAAATGAGGATGTTAGTCAAGATTTGTGGATAAGGTTAATCCAATCAGGTGGCAGGTTTCAGAGTGAGCTCTGGCTGATTCCCATGCCCTGTGTGTGCCCAAGCTAAGAAGAAAGTAATTCAAGTTATTATTTTGTTTTCCAGAGGCTGACAAAGCAGCGTATCTGATGGGCCTGAACTCAGCAGACTTGCTGAAAGCTTTGTGCTATCCCCGGGTGAAAGTGGGAAATGAATATGTCCTGAAGGGCCAAACAGTGGATCAGGTGAATGTCAAGGAGCAGCAGGGACCATCCTCTCCCTCAGGAGCAGGAATGAGTGCAGGTCACAGCTGAGAATGGTCTGTTAGTGACCGGGTGGGCTGTGTACTTGGCATGGCGAGGGGTGTTTTATCCTGGGGATGCACTGGCAGTGCCCTGACAGGTGTGTGACCATCTCCCTGCAGGTGCAGCAGGCAGTGAATGCCATTGCCAAATCTGTCTATGAAAAGCTCTTCCTGTGGATGGTTTTTCGCATCAACCAACAGCTGGACACGAAGCTGCCCCGACAGCACTTTATTGGGGTCTTAGACATTGCTGGCTTTGAGATCTTTGAGGTCTGCTTTTACACAGTACTCTCAGACTTCTGCCTGTCTCTAAATGCTTTTTTCATTTTGTTTGACTTCTCTGACTTTTCCTCCTCCTCACCCCAGTGCCGCCCTCAAGAACAGGGCAAATCTGTCTGAAGCTGCTTCTGCCTTTGTAGATCCATCACCTACTTTGTAAGATAAGAGACATAGCCTTGAAGTTGCTCTCTCCCCACATAATCCATATTTAGTGACATTAGAGCCACCCAAAACATGGCCAATGCAGGCTGCAGCAACCGTGTGCTGCACTGCACAACTCTTCTGTAAGCCTGGACACCCATGGTATAGTCTTTCCACTGTTACCAAAATCCTTCTGGGATAGTCTGGCTGACCTTGCCATGACATCTCTGTCTGTGAAAAAAAAAATTATCAGAAGCCATTTAACTCTATTAACACACTTATTCAAATATTAGTTTAACAGCCTGGAGCAGCTGTGCATCAACTTCACCAATGAGAAACTGCAACAGTTCTTCAACCACCACATGTTCGTGCTGGAGCAGGAGGAGTACAAGAAGGAGGGCATTGAATGGGAGTTCATTGACTTTGGCATGGACCTGGCTGCCTGCATTGAGCTCATTGAGAAGGTGAGTCTCTTAAGTATCTTGTGCAATCACACAAATTGGATCTGTGAAGGGTTCTTTACAGTGTTTGCACTGAGTGCCTTCAAGTCAATCTCTCTGGGAAACTTTCAGGTCTCTTCACTTCTTCTGTTTCTTTAAACATTACCCATGTGATTAATTAATTATCCACTCACTGCAAATGTATCCTGTCTTCTAAAAAGATGCTGCTTTTATCCCTTCCTTCCATCCTTCCATCATTCCTTCCATCCTTCTTTCCATCCTGTCTTTGCATATTTGTTCTTCCTCAGGTTTCTCTCTCAGTTAAATTCAAATGCCAGAAAACCTCATGTCTGGTTGCTTTTTGTTCCTTCTGAGTAAGAAGTCACTACTGTATTCTAAGAAGTTACTGCACAGTTTTTGCCTGTCTTCTTTCTTTTTCCACACAGTCTGAGGAGTTCAAAACTGTATATGAAAATCATATGAGTTCTTTTAAGTATCTTGCTGGCTGTTCACAAAAAATCTTGCTTACCTGCTCCTCCCAGTCTAAATCTCTATAAAATAGCTCCAGTACCTCAATTTTAGCATGTCTTTCACTCTGTATTATTATAGCTTAAATTCAGCTTATTTGGAAACACCATTTTTCTATTCAGCCCATGGGCATCTTCTCCATCCTGGAAGAGGAGTGCATGTTCCCCAAGGCAACTGACACCTCTTTCAAGAACAAGCTCTATGACCAGCACCTGGGCAAGTCCAACAACTTCCAGAAGCCCAAGCCTGCCAAAGGCAAGGCTGAGGCCCACTTCTCCCTGGTGCACTATGCTGGAACAGTGGACTACAACATCACTGGCTGGCTGGAGAAGAACAAGGACCCTCTGAATGAAACTGTCATTGGGCTATACCAGAAATCATCCTTGAAAGTTTTATGCCATCTTTATGCCAGTTTTGCTTCCATAGATGAAGGTAAGCTCAGAGGATTATGTTTCCAGTTTGGAGTTTCCTACTGTACCTCTTACCTGATATGGATCACTCTTGAGTCAGTGCTTGTGTGCTGTGCATTAGATGCACAATTATATCACTGTCAAAGGCACCTGCAGCAGTTCCTCAGCTGAACTGTCATCTCATTTTCCAGCTGAAGATGGTGGAAAGAAGAAAGGAACCAAGAAAAAGGGCTCTTCCTTCCAAACTGTCTCTGTACTCTTTCGGGTAAGTGTGTTCTCTGGCAGAGACTGCTGAGAGGACAGTCCTGCCACACCTGGATTCACAGCCACATTTTCATTTTTAGACAGGAGGGAAGTTCTTCAGTAGTAGCCATTTACTTTGCTGATGCCTACACAGGAGTAAGGAGAAAGTTCTGAATTTTTACTTTTCAGCAGAGCCAAATCACTTTGAGAACTGAGAAAATACAGAGATTAGAAATGATCTCTGTTTTACAGGAAAATCTAAATAAGCTGATGTCTAACTTACGAACAACTCATCCTCACTTTGTGCGTTGCATCATTCCCAATGAAACAAAGACCCCAGGTAATTCATAAAACATAGAATGGAAAGGTGCAGAAAGAGCAATTGGCCAAAGCTAGAACAATCAGTATGTCCCCACGCTGCTCTGTCCCAGGCCTGATGGATCACAAGCTCGTTCTGCACCAGCTGCGATGTAATGGTGTTCTGGAAGGCATCCGGATCTGCAGAAAAGGATTTCCTAACAAGATATCATATGGAGATTTCAAACAAAGGTCAGTAATGGCATCCTTGTGGCTGTATTGAGCCTAATTCGTTTGAACAAAGAGTCTTGTTAAACCTGTCCATGATATAGTTGTTAGGAAAAGACTATTTTAATATTTAACACTCATGGAAAGCAGAAGACATATCTAATAGCACAGTCTGTGTGGGCAGTGGCCACCCAGATGCCTTCCTCAAGACTATGTACCAAAACCTATTTTTAATTAATTCCTGTTAATATGAATGTTTGGATATTCTTTGTTTTAATTCTCAAATTGGACAAAAACATGTTTCAGCAAAAATAAAGAGGGTGGTCTATGCACATCCTGTATTTAACAGCCATCTAGTAGAGATTTGAACAATGTGATTTAAATAATTCTAACTAGAAAGGCTTCACAGAGAGGAAATTTTGTTAAACCCAATACTACTTCTTGATGAAAGGTTAAGTTTGACTGGCAGATAGAGCTGCAGTAACAAAAGGGACTTCAAGAGGAAATCCAAGTTAGTTCCACATGGTCCTCTCATTTTCTGCTGGGCTACCATTTCTGCATGCTAACATTTCTACAGCATTAGCACATTCCTCTATAGATAAAACCCCACAACCAAAAAATCTTGTCTTGGGAACCGCTGTGCAATTAAGACACTTAGAAAGGGCTGCTAAATTCAGGGCAACCCAGACTGGGGATAATGACTGTGACACAGATGAGCAGAGTCTCTCAGTTCCAGCGAGGGCTGCAATGCATCCTTGGCACCTACTGAACTGACCTGCTGGTATTTGTTGCTTTTCCTACTGCTTTGCTATTTGAGGCTGGAGGTGTGAGTCAGACTCAGCCTTCCTCTGTATCTTCAAACTGACAGCTGTTCTTGTGACATCCTGTGCTCTAAAATGGTTCTGATGGGTAAGCTTTTCTCTTTATTTTATCAGATACCGCCTTCTGAATGCCAGTGTCATTCCAGAAGGAAAGTTTCTTGATGGCAAGAAGGCGTGTGAAAAGCTGCTGTCTTCCATTGAGATAGATCATACTCAGTACAGATTTGGACACACTAAGGTAAATGTTTAATTTTGCCATCACTCATTGCATTGAAATGTATGCCCAGCAACGGGTGAGGTCTGTTCTTTGGCTGCAGGTGTTCTTCAAGGCAGGCTTGCTGGGTGTCCTGGAAGAGATGCGAGATGATTGCTTGGGCCAGCTGATCACACGGACCCAGGCTTTGTGCAGGGGATACCTCCGGAGACTTGAGCTGAAAAGAATGTTTGACCAAAGGTGTGTGTCTTCTGCCAGCTCTGGTTGCTCAAAGATGGGCTTTATTCACAGTACTGATGGATCACTTTGGTTTCAGGGAGTCTGTCCTCTGCATCCAGTACAACATCCGTGCATTCATGAAAGTCAAGCAGTGGCCCTGGATGAAGCTGTACTTCAAGTTAAAACCCCTCTTAAAAAGTGTGGAAACTGAGAAAGAAATGGCCATGATGAAGGAAGAGTTTGAGAGAACAAAAGAGGAACTGGCTAAATCAGAAACCATGAGGAATGAACTGGAAGAAAAAATGGTGACTCTGGTGCAAGAGAAAAAGGACCTACAGCTGCAAGTTCTAACTGTATGTAATTTAAATAATTTTTGGCTCTTCAGATTACATCAATTTTGTCTGATGCCAGGAAAGGGCTGAAAGGAAATAGTTTTATTTCATGTTCCAGCCATTTAATAAGCAGGTGATTTCTGTGTCAGTGCCAATGTGTGATAATGAAACACATTTATGTTCTCTATAAAAAGGAAAATGAGAATTTGGCTGATGCTGAAGAAAGATGTGACCAGCTGATCAAACTAAAATTCCAACTGGAAGCAAGAATAAAGGAGGTAATGGAAAAGCTGGAGGATGAAGAGGAGATGAATGCTGATCTGGCAGCCAGAAAGAGGAAACTGGAGGATGAATGCTCTGAGCTGAAGAAAGATATTGATGACCTTGAGCTAACACTGGTCAAGGCTGAAAAGGAAAAGCATGCCACTGAAAACAAGGTGCTTTTTGTTTCTGCAATGTTTAATAAGAGTTGCTCTGTTTATGTATAGGCTGTAAAGATTCAGTAAACTTGAATGCTTACACATTGCTGTGTAAGGAGATCTATGGCCTGGTACTGAACCTGGGCACCTCTGTTGTGCAGGAAAGCCAACCCATTAGCATACAAAAATGCATTAAAGTTCAGCATTGCTTTGTGACTTCTGAAGGGTTGATATATAAGCAGAGAGATTGTAGAGTTTGACCACACAATGCAAGTAATTAAGTTCATTATCTGTGTTCATTGCCTATGTGAGGGCCAAAATTATTAGTGACCTTTAAGTATTTTGCCTTACAATAGGTGAAAAATCTGACTGAGGTAGTGACAGGTTTGGATGAGACTGTTGCAAAGTTAGTCAAGGAGAAGAAGGTGCTGCAAGAAGCCCAGCAACAGGCACTGGATGACCTGCAAATAGAGGAGGACAAAGTTAATACCCTCACCAAAGCTAGGACCAAGCTGGAGCAGCAAGTGAACCATGTGAGCATGTTCCACACAAGGATAAAGAGCAGATTCTTTAGTTGTTCCATCAGTCATGTTTATATATGTTTATGTTGCAGGTTGAAGGATCTTTAGAACTCGAAAAAAAAGCGTGTATGGACGTTGGACGAGCAAAGAGAAAGCTTGAGGGAGACTTGAAACTTGCACAGGAAACCATAGTAGACCTGGAGAATGATAAACAGCATTTAGATGAAAAATTAAGGAAGTATGAGAGAAAAAATTAGTGAAAAATTTATTATTTGGCTTTAACTGGACATATTTTTTTTTTTATTAAAAGAACATCTCTTTCACAGGATAGACCTAGATGTTCACCAGATGCAAAATAAAATTGGAGAACAGCGAAATTCAGGTGCTCATTTGCAGAAGAAGATCAGAGAATTGCAGGCAAGAGACTTTATGTACCTACTTCATCATTACTATTTGCTTGTTTTAAACTGTAGTACCATGAATAATGCTCATCCACAGCTTGGCATTGGTTCTGTCAGACATGGGAGAAGCTTCCAGCAGCTTCTCACAGAAATCACCCCTGTATCCTCCCACTACCTGGCCATGCAAACCCAATACAACAACAGAAAGCTGTGATCTAAAGTTAGAATGAGTTGATCCATAGTTGATCCTGTCAGTAAGTCTTTACCTTCGATGCCAAACCACTGAAATTCGAAGAAAGTTTGTTCTGCTCATAGTCTCCAAAACAAGGTGCTCGGTGTTCCACTGTGACAAATATGCATTAACCAGAGCACTGAATTACTTGTTCCCTATTTAATTACTGATGTGCTATTACCTCGTTCTATAGGCCCGTGCTGCAGAGCTGGAGGAGGAGGCAAGGAGTGAGAAAGCAACGCGGGCCAAAGCAGAGAAGCGTTGCGGTGAGCTGGCTTGGGAGCTGGAGGAAATCCGTGGAACTCTTGAAGAGGCTGGAGGAGCCACCACTGCTCAAATAGAACTGAACAAGAAGCGTGAGGCAGAATTGCAGAAGATGCGCCGTGACCTGGAAGAGGCCACGCTGCAGCACGAAGCCACGGCTGCCGCCCTGCGCAAGAAGCACGCGGACAGCACAGCTGAGCTGGGGGAGCAGATCGACAACCTGCAACGCGTGAAGCAGAAGCTGGAGAAGGAGAAGAGTGAGCTGAAGATGGAGATTGATGACCTGGTCGGTCGTACAGAGACCATTACCAAGTCCAAGGTGTTTCTTCTTAAGTGAAATACTTGAATTGCCAATGCTTCTCTCCGATGGGAACTTTACAAACACTCCTACACAGATTGCACTTTCCTCTTCTCTTTCAGGCTAATCTGGAGAAAAGGTACCGCACCCTGGAGGATGAGATGAATGAGATGAAAGCCAAACTTGAGGAGCACCAGAGGAATGTGAATGAGATGGTGCTACAAAATGCCCAGCTCCAGACAGAGTCTGGTAAGGAAGGCACCAAGATGTGCTGAGAGGATATTTCTTCCCTTCAGTAGCAAACAGATTCTGTCATGTACCATTCTCTGACCAGTTTGTTGTAAGGTCATTGAGCATAGTGCTCAAGGGGAATCTTAGAACGAAAATGAAAAATTGAGAAAAAATGTAAAATGGCTGAGGAAAGATCTGAAAAAGACAATATTGGAGGGCTCAAGAAGTACTGAGAATTCTAGAGATGATGGCGTAAGCTCTAGGCTAACCCTAACCTTTCCCCAAGAAAGGGGAAGGGTGTACTTCAGCCCACAGGACAGAGGGTGACATGGAATAAAGGTTTTCCAGTTACTGTAAATCTTATGAAATGAAATTTTAGAGTTTATCTCTTGCATCACAGGGCCAATTATGGAAAACTGCTACAGCATTTTGTGTCAGTTCAGCCAGTGTGACAGTAAAATCTTACTGCTTCAGAATGAAAACTGGGATTTAAAAGAAACAGTTAAGCAAATTTTCTAAAGCATTTGTCTTTGGGAAAAAAAAATAGCATCCAGTGGATCACAACTATAATAAGGGATACAATTAGAATTAGATAAAGAAAGAACAACAACAAAAACATTTTGAAGGATTAAAATATATTGTGCAATAATAGATGTATGTACACAATCGGAGCAACTGATAAGGTAAAGAGTGCTGTGTGATTCCACTTACCTATTATTATTATTTTTATTATATATGAGTGCTTTCAAGATGCTTAATCTGGACAGTATTGAGAACTTGTCCTCTCTTGTCATAGGTGAACTAAGCCGACAACTCAAAGAGAAAGAAACTGTGAGGTTGCAGCTGTCCAGGAGCAAGCAGGCACTTACACAGCAAGTGGAAGAACTCAAGAGGCAGCTGGAGGAAGAGATCAAGGTAGTGTGAACCACTGAGCACCTGCTGAGGCTTCAAAATGTATCCATGCCTCAGTTAATTTGAAAAACACTTTTGGCAGTTTGTAAATATTGCCTATAGTCTAACACAGTAAAATTACTCCTGGGCAGGATGTGTACAGTAAGCACTGTGTGCAGGAAGTTCCTTGCTAAGAATGACTCTGGCATGCTAAAAATGATTTCACTTTTGGTGAATTTTTGCATGTTTTTAAATTTTAAAGCCATGATCTGCGTGATTTCTTTACAAAAGTAGCCACAGGGAAGAAAAGTTACAGCATATGCCAAGGGGGAAGCATAATTTTTCTGCTTTTCTAGTGGTAGAGTTGAGGAAAGTTGGCAGCTGCCTGAACATTTACAAAACCCCAGCTCTTTGTCTTCTGATCAAGCTGCAGTAATCATATTTCAGATGTGCAAGGTCCTGAGGTCCCCTGTTGGCACAGCTAACAGAAATACACGATATTATGGGTAATCTTTAGGCCAAGAACGCCCTGGCCCACGCCCTGCAGTCCGCTCGCCACGACTGTGACTTGCTCCGGGAACAATATGAGGAGGAGCAGGAGGCCAAGGGGGAGCTGCAGCGCGCCCTGTCCAAGGCCAACAGCGAAGTGGCCCAGTGGAGAACCAAATACGAGACGGACGCGATTCAGCGCACGGAGGAGCTCGAGGAGGCCAAGTACAGAATAGATGAGCTGAGCTGTCCAGATGTATATTGGGCAGAACATAGACCCACTTTTAGTAGCCTGACCTAAATTATTTTCTTGGGGTTTACATATGGTCTTAATTAAAATGAGATGCATAATGCAATGATTTTTTTGATCATATGCTTGTTTTATTTATGTGCCTTAAGGAAAAAACTCTGTCAGCATCTTCAGGAAGCAGGGCAGCAGGAGGGGACACTGAATTCCAAGTGTGCTTCCTTGGAGAAGATGAAGTTGAAGTTGCAGGGGGAGGTGGAAGATCTGACACTGGACATAGAGAGAGCAAATACATCAGCAGCTGCCCTTGACAGGAGACAGCAGAGCTTTGATAAGGTGATAAGTGAGCACAGCGTATTTCAACTGTAGCCTTCCTAGAAAGCCAAACTAACAGTCTGTACATCAGTCAAGGCTCAAGTCAAAGTGAATCTTAACTAGAGCCACTAGGGCATGGCAGTAGGAATTTGTCCTGGTTTCAGAGACTGCAGTATTTATCTAGTACAAAATATAGTCACAGATAAACAAACAGTTTCAGTACCAGCAGAAAATGAAACATAATAGCCTCTCCTATGGGGAAAGTCTGAGAGAATTGGGATTGTTCAGCCTGGAGAAGAGAAGCTTCAGGGTGACCTAATTGTGGCCTTCCAGTGCCTGAAGGAAGCTACAAGAAGGGTGAGACTAGTTATAAGGGCCTGGAGTGACAGGACGAGGGGAAATGGCTTCACACTGACAGAGAGTAGGTTTAGATTGGATATTAGGATGAAATTCTTCCCCTGTGAGTGGGGAGGCCCTGGCACAGGGTGCCCAGAGAAGCTGGGGCTGCCCCATCCCTGGAAGTGTCCCAAGGCCAGGCTGGCCAGGGCTTGGAACAGCCTGGGGTAGTGGGAAGTGTCCCTGCCCATGGCAGGCGATTTGGAACTGGGTGCTCTTTGACATCCCTTTCGGCCCAAAGTGTTCTATAATCATATAGATTTATATAATGTCTTCCAGGTCATGGCAGAATGGAAAGGGAAGTATGAGGAGAGCCAGCTGGAGCGGGAAGCTCTCTCTAAAGAATCAGGCTCGCTGAACACAGAGCTTTTCAAAGTGAAGAATGCCTATGAGGAAACCTTAGATCAGCTTGGAACGATCAAACGGGAGAACACCGCTCTCCAGCGTACGTGTTTGGCTCTGGTTTCCCTTTAGCTGTCACAGACCAGCCACAACAGGGTGTGCTCCACGAGCATGCTCATGGCTGCAGGAGGGCACCAAGTGACAGCACTCTGTCCTTCTTGTGCTCTCCATCTTAATTCAGAATATCAGTGTCTTACCAAAAGTTGTCAAGCATGTTTGTAAAGTGATGAAGCTAAAAAAGGAAATGTCCTGGCTCTCCATTATCTGCTGCAGATATTGAGGCACCATTCCCAGGTAAAGGTAGTGACCTCAGGAGACTGAACAGCTCACAAAAGTGAGTTTTACAGATGCCAATCCATAGATTTAACACATGCAGGGCTCTTCCAGGCTCTCTGTGAGGAAGCCTGTGAACCCACACTGATGCCTCACTTAGCCTGCATGAGTTGGTTCTGTCCAGTTTTATCTGTACATATTTACAGACACATGTACATACGTGTACACATATTTATGTATGCAAAAGAGGTGCTGAATGCAGCAACAAAGCAGAGTTCAGCTCCTCTGGTTGATGCCATTCTTCTCTCACAGAGGAAGTAGCTGATCTGACAGAGCAAATAACTGCAAATGGCAAAATGATCAGAGACCTTGAGACAGCCAAAAAGCAAGCTGAAGTAGAAAAAAATGGCCTGCGATTAGCTCTGGAGGAGGCAGAGGTGAGCTAGTTTAAATATTACTGTAAATAGCATGCTGAACAGCTTTCTGTTCCCTTTAGGAGTTTCTGTGAAGTCACTGAGTACCACCACAATAATCATATTCTCTGAAATGTTACCTTCATCTTTGTTTTTCCCCCTTTTCTTTTAAAGGCAGCCCTTGAGCATGAAGAAGTCAAAATCCTTGGTGTCAACCAAGAACTGACTCAGATAAAGTCAGAAATCAGCAGAAAGATTGCTGACAAGGATGAGGAGATTGGCCAGCTGAAGAAGAACCATGAAAAGATTGTGGAGACATTGCAGGGTGTTTTGGATGCTGAGATCAGGAGCAGAAGTGAATCTTTAAGGCTGAAGAAGAAGATGGAGGGAGACCTGAATGAAATGGAGATCCAGCTGAGCCATGCCAACCGTGTGGCTGCAGAGGCACAGAAACACCTACACAGCATCCAGGGAGCTCTCAAGGTCTTACTTTACCTTCTGATTGATTTATTTTTAAGCACAGTATTCAGGAAATTCATTAGGACAAAACTGGCTCTTCAAATATAGGACACTCAGATCCATCTGGATGATGCTCTCAGGACACAGGAGGACCTGAAGGAGCAGGTGGCCATGGTGGAGCGCAGAGCAAACCTGCTGCAGGCTGAAGTTGAGGAGCTCCGGGCAGCCCTGGAGCAGACGGAGAGGTCGAGGAAATTGGCTGAGCAGGAGCTTCTGGATGCCACTGAACGTGTGCAGCTCCTCCATACCCAGGTCAGGCTTGCTTTGCTTAAGACTGATGTAATTTGGGGTCCAGAGATTGATGGAGGAAGAATGAATAGTGATTGATGGTCTCTGTGAGTAAGAGACCACAGACAGACACTCAGAGCCTCTCTCTCTCTCCTTCACAGAACGCCAGCCTTTTTAATACAAAGAAGAAGCTTGAAACTGATATGGCACAAATCCAAACAGAGATAGAGGATGTTACTAATGAAACAAAAAGTGCTGAAGAAAGAGCAAAGAAGGCAATGACAGATGTGAGGATGTTACTGTGGTTTTTGCTTTGAATTTTCAAGGCTTCCAGTGGCATTGCTGCTGGGAGTTAATGTAAATACTCTGTAAATACATGTCACATGTTGGACAAGGAACCAGCCTGAGGGCCTGGTTTAAAAGGCTGCATGCCACAGGAGGATTAGAGTGACAGGGAACATGTCCTGCTGACAGATGGGGCTGTTGCCTTCATAAGGAACTAAACCCACGTTTAGTCAGGCGAAAACAAAATAACTTTCTTTAGTGCTGCATGAAAATGTAACCCACGAAGAAATCCTGCAGTATTGAAACCAGTAAATTGGCTAAGGTATTTGAACAATTATGTTTGCAAAATCTTACTTAACTACTTTTTAAATGAGAATTGTAAATTTCCATTCAAAATTAGTGCTAAATCCTCCCATGCAGGGCCTGTGAAGGTCATCCAGGCAATAGGACTGGTGAGTCATGGGACTTATTCTGCTAATGATTTTTGATGCAGAGGATCAAACAAAAATCTCAACACTTAGATTATGTGGAATTGAAATAGAAAGAAAATTTTTCAGCTTGTTCATGAAAAGGAAAAAAAAAATGCAATAGAATCTTAGAATCATTGTGATTGGGAGGGATTTCTGGAAATCATCTATTCCAAACCCCCTGTCCAGGAAGGGTCACTTGCAGCAGGTGACACAGGAATGTCTCCAGAAGGAGACTTCATGCCCTCCCTGGGCAGCTGTTCCATGTTCTGCCACCCTCCAGGGAAAGAAGCTCTTCTTCATGTTGAGGTGTTCTTGTGTTTTAATAATTTTTATTGTGTTTGATTAAAAGAGAAAAAAAAACATTAAAATGAATTATACACACATATACATATCTATTTATATAAAACTTGTAGTGCTTACATTGTTCAATTTAGACCTTTTCAGATATTTTGCTGCCAAAGCAATTTGTTGAATTTTACCTTAATTAAAATTAATGTCACACAATATTTCACCAAAGTACTTAATTTTATTGTGTAGGAATGCAACGTTTGAGAGAAAATAAATCTTAGTTTGTCTTAAATAACATAAATTAGTCTGCAGTAAAGCAGACTTCTCCCATCCTTTTCTCTACTATTTCATGTCATGTTTTTGCCATTATCATGTCATGGAAAAAACCAAACCAGGGAGTGGGGCAGCAGGAATGGTCAGCAGGACGCAGGAGTTAATCCTCCAGTGGTGCACAGTATGTGCTGTTCTTTCACATTCTTCCAGTTTCTTGTGTCATCTCCCTTCCAAGGCAGCCAGGATGGCAGAAGAGCTGAAGAAGGAGCAGGACACCAGTGCCCACCTGGAGAGGATGAAGAAGAACCTGGACCACACTGTGAAGGACCTGCAGCACCGTCTGGAAGAGGCCGAGCAGCTGGCACTGAAGGGAGGGAAGAAGCAGATCCAGAAGCTGGAGGCCAGGGTGGGTACCAGCACTGAACATGGGTGTCAGAAACATCTTTCTTCTCCAAGTCCTGTGTGAGGGCTTAAACCCATTGTTGATTAATTCACTAGATCCGAGAATTAGAAGCTGAGCTGGAAGAAGAACATAAACAATCTTCAGAGACCATGAAAAACATCTGCAAATATGAACGGCGTGTCAAAGAGCTCACTTTTCAGGTGGGTAAAAATAGAAAGTAATTCTGATGTTTTGTCTCCCAAGGACGTATAATTGCACTTTCTCTTTCCACAGTGTGAAGAACACAGGATGAACATGATTAGGTTACAAGATCTGGTAGATAAACTGCAGATGAAAATCAAATCCTACAAAAGACAAGCTGAGGAAGCTGTGAGTCACTAAAGTGAAGCAAACACTGATTTATCAGTTCTTAGGACCATCAGTTTAAAAGTTGGCTCTGTGCCCCAGCATGTTGCCTGATGGTTTTACGTTTCTTTTTGTTTTGCAATTTCAGGATGAACAAGCCAATATTAATCTCTCCAAAGTGAGAACTGCCCAGCATAAGATACGTGAGGCTGAGGAAAGGGCAGATATTGCTGAGAGCCAAGTAAACAAGCTCAGAGCTAAGGCTCGAGAAGGCCCTGCTGCAAAGGTAAGGCTTTACTGCTGGTGTGCTATTTGCTCAAACAAGCCTAGCAGCAGATTTGTGCCTTACCAGTGGTACAGACATCATTTGGAAAAGACAGCTCTCTGGAAGGAAGGGGCTTTTAAAGACAAGCTGAGTGGGTTGGGGTTGTTCAGCCTGAGGGAGAGAAGGCTCTGAGCCTTTGTTCTGTGGCTCTGGCATTTCAGGCTCTGGTGCTGAGCATGAGTCCTCTGGCCAGTTTCATCACATTAGTTTCAGATTTAAGGAGTTGCCTCATAAAGTGAAAGTGATGAGAGCCTGGCACAGGATACCCCAGGAGTCACACCATATGCCTGAGAGGATGGTCCACCTCAGAGTACAGAACTCTGTCAGGCTGGTGCTGTGGCCCCTTCCATGGGGAGCTTCCTCCAGTGCCCAGTGGTTTTAAGGGTTCCAGACACCACTGCACTGGCTCGGGCTCTGTTTGCACATCCTCGCTGGATGGTGCACTGAAATGGATGAATCATTTTAGGGATCAAAAGACTCATCTTTCCATGTGTAGGAACTGAAAAATCAGCTTCTTCTGGGATAACTAGAACTTCCACAAAGTATCTCTCCAGCTGTGGTAGGAAGTAATTTCCCATTGTTTGTGAACACAAACATTTTCTGTCACTGCTGCCGTGATGGTGGCAATAAAAAAGATATCAGCAATTTCAGATGCTCCAAATGTGACTGTTTAAATGAGAGTCTTTTTGTTACTAAGTATAATCAAAAGTGTGGGTTGGAGCCGTATTACTTCTGTGAGCAGTTTGACCAATTTTATCCTGAATTTAAAACCTAGAGGTTTGACAGGCTTTTCGTTTTCCCACGGGATGACTTCTGTTTCAGCTCCTGTAGCCTGGAAGCAGCACATTCTCAGGAGACTACCTGCACCTTGTTCTCAGCAGCTTATGACACAGTGCTGTTCCTCAGGGTGCAATCCAAAGTCCTGCTGTGCTCCTAGGCCATGCCACTGACCTTAGCCTACCATGTCAAATGATTGGTTACTCAGAGCAATACTCTGCTTCATGAACCTGCACAAGAACAGCTGTAACTTGTTTAGTGTGGGGAATCACAAAAGCTGAAAGGCTCTTAGGTGTGAGAAATAAAAGCAAGTTTCTGAGAATAAAGTCAGAAAGAAGTTAAAATTCAGTTTTGCCTGGGAGAACTAGAAGAAGATACAATTAAAAGCAGCAAGGACATTAAAAGACATTGGTCAGTTCTTAGGCTTGGCCTAGATGGAAGTTGAAGTTGCAAAAAGTATACTTAGCTAGATAGGTAAGTTTGAGCTTAACAATGGAAAACTGTTTATTGTTATATTAAGGCATAACAGAAGAGCATTGTGTGTAACTGGAATATGTGTGCTATTATAGATTGGTTAAGACAGATGGCTGTAACTTTTAGAAGCACACTATTGGCCAAAAAGCTTTTAAGAATACTGTGCAAACAAAAA
>JACBWW010000731.1:0-23635 GCA_020086605.1 Lanius collurio | reverse complement strand
GCCACTGGCTGAAGAACAGCAATGTCTCAGAGGACCGGTGAGATTTGAGTGTCATTCAGAGTCGTTCTCCAGGCCTCAGCTCTCCTCACTGCTGGCTTCCCACTCCCTTTTCCTCGTCCTTCACAGAGCAGGATGAGCTCTGTGAAGGCCCTTGACCCTCGCCACTCTTCCCAGCCCAGCCACCCAGCACAGTTAGGCTTCAGCTGGAGCTTCTCTGTCTCCTCTGGCACCCCAGTGCAGTCCCCTCTGCGGGGAGCAGCAGCCCCAGAGTGCAGCACACAGCAGCGCAGGCCGCAGCTGGACCAGCTCCCTGCAGCCATGGCTTGGCTCTTTGTGGCATCCAAATGCTCCCTGTGTGCAGCTGTCCCTGGAGGATGGCCCCAGGGCAGAGCCCAGCCGGGCTCCCAGTGCATCCCCTGGAGCCTGGGCAGACAGTGCTCGCAGAGCTGAGGTTCCTGGTGAGCACCCAGAGCTGTGGCTCGCAGTCGGTGTTCGCAAGTGTTGTGTTCTCCTCTCCTGCGACTTGTGGGGAAAACGAGCTGTGCGGCCAGGCCAGCGCTGCCCCTCTGGCCAGTGACAAGGCTGAAGGCCTTTGCTGGTGCTGAGGAGGTGGCATTAAGCCTTAGCAGGGCCTGTCAGCTGTGGAGCCGGATCTCGCCCGCTGTGCGGGACTCGCTGCCCACCAACCGCCCCCACCCGCCGCGCTCCGTTCTGCAGGGACAGAAGGCTCTGTCCGTGCAAGGGTTCCCATCATGTCTGTGTCCCCGTGGCTGTGGCACGCACACGGAGAGGGAAAGTGTCAGTCACGGTGCTGGCACACTCCTTCCTGTCCATACAGGACACATCCATGTGCACCCCATGTGCGGATCTGTTCAAAGGAGAGGCGTGGGTAGAGATTTCCCACCGAGCTCTGACTTTGGCAGAACTCACCTTGTCAGCCGGCGGCCAGGGGATTTGTTTCCCAGCTCTGTGTCAGTCAGTGACCGAGAGCTGAAGGGAGCAGCATTTGGAAGCACTTTCCAGATTTCTAGGCAGGAAGTGGAGCTGACAAGCATTAGTGGAACTCGCCGTGTTCATCAGGAGGGGCTGCTGGTTCTTTGGGAATATGGCACAACGGAGGAGACACGACACTAGGAAAAATCCCAGCTGTCTGTGGGTTTGTGCAAAAGGGGGAGCAGCAGAAACACTTTGTGTCTGCTCGTGCGGACACAAGGTCCAAGGAGCCGGGCTGGCAGAGGGTGACCTGGGCTGTGGGCAGGTCGAGTCCCGTGTGTTGGGTCTGGCTGAGGGAAAGCTCCCGGGCCTTGCAGGGCTGTGCTTTGCATTGGCAGCTGCACGGGTGCTGATAACAGAGCAGTGTTTTGGCTCCTGCCAGCAGCGCTGTCCCTCTGCCATTCCTTCCCCATCAGAGGGGATGGGAGTGGGCAGGATCCTGGCAGGGGACACAGCCAGGCCAGATGACCCAAATTAGCCAAGGGGATATTCCAACCCTATGACTTCAGCTCAGTTATACAAAGCTAAGGGAGAGAGGAGGAAGGGCACCTTTTCCCCCAGAAGCTGACATTTCCCTGAGTCTTCCAGTTCCAAAGTGTTGACCCTTTGTGTAGGCATAAGGTTCTCACCTCGTAGTATTCCAGTCACCCCCCAGCTTTAGAATTTTAGAGTAGTCAAATTAATCAAGTTCAGGTTTTCTGGACATTGCTGTGTCATTTTCTTGATATCCATGGGAGAGGGGACACAGTGATGGGTGGGTTTGCATGGGAGCTCCAGAGCCCCAGAATGGAGAGCCTGAGTGTCCCAGCAGGATTTGCAGGAGTATGGGGGGCAGCTGGAAAGAAGATTGTGGGCAATATTCTCCTGCCTCCATCCTCCAAGGAAGCTTTGATTTGATCCCTGCCTGCACTGTGCCAGGGGCCCCCAGAGGCCCAGGGAAGTGTCTGGGTGGCCCCAGAAGGTGCTTGCAGAACCCTGAGACACCAGGGCAGGAGCATCCCTGTGGTGCTGTGAGAGACACCCAGAGGGGGCCACCCTGGGGCCCAGGCAAGAGCTGCATTCAGGCAGCCAAATTCATGCAGGGTGTGCCTGGGCTCTGCCCAGGATCAGTCCAGCGAGCTCCAGTCCTGTTTCAGCTCTTTGTATTTTCTTTGTATTCCTTTGTATTTCTTTATCTTGATTCTTATTATTATCTTTATATTTGTTGACCCTGAAAATACCATTAGAAATCATTTTGCCTCAAAATAAATACTGGCTCATTTTGGTTTTAGGAATTCACCACAGGTAGTCCTTGCTTAAATGACTTCTGTGTGACTTATTCTGCAGTTTGCTCCTTTACAGCACCATCAACCATCTCTCTTAAAATTGAGATCCCTCACTGGAAGCAGGGAATTCACCTGAATCCCCTCCTGGGAACCCCCTGGATCCTCCTGGACTCCCCAGGACCCTCCCTACCACGCCCTGTGGGACCCCCGGGCCGGGCTGGGCTCAGCTCCCGGGCCCTGCACTCAAACTCTGCCTGGAACCCGCTGGGTTCGGCCCGAAGCGGGGAAAGCTCCGGGAGCAGCGGATCCAAATTTTCCTGCGGCTGCGGGGCCCCGCCCCCGAGGGAGCAGGACCGGGCACTGGGACCCCGATCCCTGATTGCAAATCTCCTTCCCTCTCTCTCTCTCCTCTCCTCTCCCTTTCCTCTGGGTGATCACAAATCCCAGAGCGGCTGCAGAGCCCCGTGCCCCGTTCGGGTTTCCCAGCAAAGGCAGGCCTGGGGCTGAGGTGCCCCGGGATGGCCGGGAATGGGGTCGGGGGTCCCTGGGCTCAGGGAAAAGGGGGATCCAGGGGCTGGGAGAGGTGGGTACCTGGAAAGGGGGTGCAGGGGGATGTTGGTGCAGGGTAAGGGGGTGCAGGGGGGTCCTGGAGCTGGGGAAGGAGATGCAGGGGGGTCCCAGTGCCCAGGAATGAGATGGGGGGGCAGGATCTGGGAAACTGCTGGGAAGGGACTGGGACAGAGAGGGACAGGCTGAGATGGACTGGGACAGACTGGGACACCGAGATACACCAGGACTGGGACCAGAACCCACTGGGAGCAGAACTGGGGCATCAGGGATCATACTGGGATATACTGGGACCACACTGACAGCTACTGGGAGCATGCTGGGGACAACTGAGATGTACAGGGAGAGACTGTGAGTGGTTTGGATCATCCTGGGACTGACTGGAATCATGCTGGGAGTGACCAGATCCATAGCAGGGGTGAATAGGAGAAAGTGGAACAATGCAGGGAGTAACTGCTATCATACTGGGAGCAGCTGGACCCATGCTGGGGCCATACTGGGATCATACTGGGCCTGACAGGGTCATACGTGGAGTGACTGGAATAATCCTGGGAGTGACTGTGATCACAGTGGTGGTGACTGTGATCACACTGGACCCATACTATGAGTGTCTGGAAGTTACTGGGATCATACTGGGAGCAACTAAGACCACACTGGGGGCAAATGCAATCATACAGGGAGTGACTGGGTTCATACTGAAAGTGACTGGGACCACACTGGACTCTTAAGAAGAGGGACTGAGAGTGAAATGAACCATACTGAGGGTGACTGGGAGCCACTGGGACCATGCTGGGGACAACTGGGATCTTATTGGGAGGGACTGGGACCATACTGGAAACATAATGGGAGTGACTAAGTGACCGGGATGATTCTGGGAGTGACCAGAATTATACTGGGGGGAACTGGGAACCAATCCACTGCACGTTCCCCCTCCATTATCCACACACGGGTTTTGTTTTTTAGTTTGTTTTTGGTTTTTTTATTTTTTCTAGGAAAACAAAGGGATATTAATAATGCCATTAAGTCTTTGTTCTTCTTCTCTAAGGTCAGGCATTTAACACGGCCCTGGCTGAGCAGCAGGCCATGCCCATCAGTGCCATTTTCTAGAAGTGAGAGTTTCTTTCGTTCCTTCCTATCTGCAGCTCCCCGGCCCCATCTAAAGCAGATTCACACGGTTTGTTTAAGTCACACTGACCTTATTCCTTTCCCCCGTCACTGCCGGAGCCCCTCCCCTGCTTGCGCTCGCAGGTGCCACCAAATGCGTGTCCGGGATGGCATCTCCCGCCCGCAGCCTCCAGCGCCCGCCCTGCCCCGGGCCGGGCCGGGGCTGGCGGCAGCGAGCCCGGCAGAAACCAACACCCGCGGGGCCCCCAGCGCCGGGGCTCGGAGCCGTGCAAGGGACGCTTCGGTTTGCAGGGCCGGAGGGGCCTGGGCTCCTCCCCTGCCCCGTTCCACTTGGGTTAGGATTCCATGTTTTGGCTGCCGTGGCAGGGGAAAAAGGCGTGGTTTTTCTCCAGCACTGGCCGGGTTTTCCTTCGCATGGAGCCCTTGGGCCTTCCCCGGGCCCCCTCTGCCCTCTGGCAGAACCAGTGGCATTTCCCAGCGCACACGGGTTGTAAACAGGAGTCGGCTGCAGTCGAGAAGGCTCCAGGCGCCTCCTTCCAGGCTGACTCTGCCCATGCTGAGGCTGCTCTGGGCTCTGCCGGGCTCTGCTGGGGCTCAGCTCTGGGCACGGCTGGGCCCGCTCTCCCCTCGCATTGCTCCGGGCCGCTGAGTCACAGGGGGACACGGAAGGGACACGTCAAGGGACGGCAGGTTTAACAGGGTTTTTATTCAAAAATCTGCCATAACTAACAGGCTGTCCTAACTACCATAACTAACTAGCAGTGCTAACTACCATAACTAACCAGTTGTCCTAACGACTATAACAAAAAGCTGTCCCCAAGTGCTTCACATCCTCAAGTGCTTCACATCCTCCGCTGCTCCCTCAGTTGCTTTGCTGCGGTGATCAGAGGGCTCAGGCTGCAGAGAGGCTTGGCTGATGATAAAAATGGGTGCTGCCCAAAGGATAAAAAAGAAAGAAATGAACCCGTTACTTTCCAAAGTCAAGTTCCTCACAGGCTCTGCTGCAACAGGACAAAGGGGAATGGTTTGAAACTCAAGAGAGGGAAGCAGGCTCAGATTAGATGTGAGGAAGAATTTTTTCAGCAGGAGAGAGGGGAAACACTGGCAGAGGGTGCCCAGAGATGTGGGGGGTGCCTCCTCCCTGGAAACATGCAGGCTCAGGTCAGGCAGGGCTCTGAGCCCCCTGATCTGCTTGAAGGTGTCCCTGCTCCTTGCGGGGCACCCGGTCCAGATGACCTCGAAAGGACCCTGCCAAGCCAAAGCAGGCGAGGATTCTGCTGCCTTTGCATGTGAAAAGCAGCGAGACTGGAGATTATCGGAGGAGGCCCCACGAGAAAACTCCTCCCTGGCGCTGCTGTTTCCCCCGCAGCCGCTTCGCATTCACCTGCAGCAGCTCCTGGGCAGAGAAGCGCCGCTCCGCGTCCGGCTCCAGGCTGCACTCGAGGAAGTCCCGCAGCAGAGCCGACAGGCGCCTGGGCTCCCGCAGCTGCGGGCTCCCGTTCTGCCGGATCAGACAGCGAGCCTGCAGGAAAAGCAGACACGGCGCTCTGCCAGCTTCCTTCACACCCACAGTGCTCACATCGACCCCGGCTTCTCAGCCCCAGTCTCCAGGGGCACTTTCCTCCCTGGCACAGATTCTGCTCCGAGATCATTTCTCTATTCCAACCAAAAAAACCAAACCCTCCTGCAGCCACAGCCATTCCAATATCCAGATGATCTTGCCCTAAGAGCCAATTCCATTGGCTGACTTTGTTAGTAGGAACCTCCGTCAGAAATAGCCCATTTTGCTTCTCCAAATACGGACACCAGCGTTAGAGGCCATTTGCAAGAGTCACTGTGGTCTGCCTGTGTTATTTCAAAGGATTCTTACATCAAATGCATCCCTGCAGTGCCACTGACACTCAAGTAAATGCATTCATGATGTTCCATCCCAGACACTGCCAGGCAAGGAACCTGAGGTTTGGGCTGCTGAGAGCTCTGGCTTGCTGATGTGGAGAAAGTAGCTTGGGCTAGGAAAGAAATATGTTAGACTGTGGGAATGTTAAACAATCATCCTCTTGTTTTAAACAAATTTCCCAGTGAGAAGAATCAGAGGGGAGTTCATCACGCAAAACCTCTTTTAGAAACTCCTTCAGAAAACTTGTTGGGTTTGGGTGTGGGTTTTGGGGTTGGTGTGGAGTTTTTTTGCCAGATAACATTAGAGCTGATGCGCTGGCTTCATGTTTTCAGGTCATCCTTGCAGACAGAAGAGCTGCAACAACTTAAAAGACAAAGCAAATTCTGGAGCCTGCAGAATATTTGTCTGTGTTTAGGCTCGAGTCCTCTGGGAATTGCCTTCCCGATGGGCAGAACCCTCCAGCTGCTCCTCCCAGGGCGGGGTCACTCTGTGCTCACAGGGCTCTGCAAACTCGGGGAAATTTGCCTCTTACCATGGCCGCCGTTTGCTCCCAGTAAGGAGGTTCTCCTTCCACCATCTCAATGGTCACAATGCCCAAAGACCAGATGTCCACCTTGGGGCCATAAGGAGAACTGGTCACAACTTCTGGGGCCATCCAGTGAGCAGTGCCCACCATGGAGCTCCGCTGCTCCTGCTCAGGGCTGAGCTGAGCGCAGAGGCCAAAATCAGCTGAGGACAGAAACAAACACTGTCAAAGGCAGCTGCACTGAGGAAACCAAGCACAAAGATTGCCCACTCTCAGTCTGACCATGCAGTGCTGAATGCAGCTGCCAAAGTCTTCAGGGCTGTAGCCAAGGAAAGATGGAAGTGGACCCTTAAAGGAACCTTCAGCTTTCGTGCAGAGGCTTTCACTGATTCCCCTGAAGCTTCAGATTCCAACTCCCGCCCCTCTGGAAGGGCCATCCCCAGAGCAAAGCCACTGCTGACACCCTGCTCCTCTCCTGAGCTCTCTGCACGGGGCAGCCGCTCTCGGCTGGCAGCAGGGGCCGGGCACTGCCCCCAGCAGCACTTGTGGGGCTCTGGCCGTCACTGGGAAGCAGCCCCACACCCGCAGCCCGGGAGCGCCGTGCCTGACCAGGAACACCCACCCAGCTTGACAGAGCCGTCCATTCCCAGAAGGATGTTGGAGCTCTTCAGATCTCTGTGGATCACCCCATTGGAATGGAGGAAATCCAGGCCCTGCAGACACTGAGGGAGAGCAAGAAACACGAGGGTAGCAATCGATGGCCGGAATACATCACACAAGAAAGGACAGTTTAGAACTCTGCCAGCAGCAGCTTTGCTGTGACAGGCCAGGAGTGCAGTGCAGACAAGCTCCAGGCAAATGGTTCAAGGCACAGCTGAGAACAGCAAATCAAATCAAAAATGATAGAGGGTACCAGCAGGAAAGAGGACAAGAACAGAGTAGAAGTGCAGCCACGCTGGCAGCCCCTTCACTTCAGAGGCTCTTTCCTCTCCAGCTCATAAAAACAACACACAAACAAAGCTCTGAGCATGGAGCCACTCCTGTTCTCAGGCCCTGCTCGGGAGGAGCATCGTGCCCAAGCCATGGGAAGCACAAGCAGGATCCCTCACCTCCCGACTGACAGCTGCCATCTCTCCTTCAGCCATGCGTGTCTGTCTGACAACGTCCTGCAAAGTTCCTCCGTCCATGTATTCCATCACCAGCCACAGATCTTCATCAACAAGGAAGCTGGAAGAGGCAAACAATGGCAGGGAGATGATCGTGCACTGCTCAATTCCCCCAGAGAAAAGCCTCGAGTGGAGTTTTGTTTCCAGTTCACTTGTAAATGAGGACAGAATCAGATGCAGAGACATTCCTGCCGGGCTGCACAGTCCTCGGAATCTGCACAGTCTAAAGGAGAAGGAGACACCTGTGAGAAAGGAGATGCCTTAGATGGCAAGCAAGTGAAAAATGCAGTTTAGCAACAGCCCAGATCAATGTGGAACCACACCACTTGGCCCCAGCTGCTTCAGCATCTGAACTCATCAGTTCCACCATTCCCTCCAGAACAAGGCAGCACAACTTCCAGAGTTATCCGGGGGAGGAGGCCGTGCAGCACTTAGGACAAAAGTGCTCAAGTGTTTGGAAAACTTTGCAGAAGGTTCCTTCAGAGACAGGCAAGGCCATTGAAAAAGGGGCAAATGAGGCATTTCTGGAAACAAGAACCTGGTCTTCCTGGCACCTGCAGCAATGGAAAAGAGTTGGGAAGGAGAAGCCAAGGGAAACAATTTCTGCCGGGATTTAACAGCACTTGTCCTAAGACCCAGAAAATGGGGTCAACCTGAAGGGAAAACCAAACCAAAGCAACAAAAGCACACGGAGGGAGGGAAGTGACAGGCTGTTGTTTTGGGAAGCTACGGCCGGGTCAGGCTTTTTCAGAACAGGCTACAGACTACGGATGCCAGGAAAGATTAACGCAGGGCCCGTGCACGGGGTAAGAGCTGAAGCACTCACCTGTCCAAAGAGTTGACAATGTTGGGGTTCTTCTTGTCCTTCAGGACCAGGATCTCATTCACAGCTCGTTCCCCGCTCTGCCCTCTGAGACTCATTTTCTTTATGGCCACCTGAAAGGACATTGCAGCCCTTGAACTGGAGGAGTCTGGGGCAGGAGGCCGCAGCAAACACGGAGCGAGTCTTTGTGGAGCGATGGAGCTGGGCTGTGCCAAACTGCCTTGGGATGGGACACCAGGGCTCAGCAAGTGACATTCCCACCACCCATTTCTCTGCTCGCTGCAGGGCCGCTTACAGCACACACAGAGACATTTGGGCTCGTAAGCTCTGCAGAAATGGTCCCTCAGCTCTCAGCCTCAAAGCTCTCACAACATTCAGCCTGTGCAGGAAAGCTCTGCTGGCCCCCCAAAGCTGCAGCCACAGCTCCCAGCAGAGGGGAAAGCCCTGGAGAGCTGCCAGACGCGCTGGGCGTGGTGACACCGACCTCTCCTCCAGTGGCCCTGTGCAGTCCTTTATAAACGGTTCCGAAAGCCCTGGAGACAGAACAGCAGAGAAGAAAGAAGCAGCACTTTAGGCCCGGGGAGTGAAAGCCAGCCCAGACAGGAGATCTCTGCTGCCTGCAGCCTTTACAAAACACCCGTCTGCATCGACCCTTCAAACAGCAGCGCAGCAGCCACCAGCCCTGGGCCATGCAAGGTGTGCGAGAGAAAACTGAGGCCCAATACGAAGGAAAAGGGCCGGAGCAAATCCCAAATGGCCACACTGAATTGCTTTAGTTCAAAGCCCAGGGTGGGGAGCGGGTGTGGAACGAACTGGAAAAGAATGTGTTTCATCCTTTTCCATTTCCTGCCTACGAGCTGCAGGATCCACAAGGGCCCTGCCATCAAGCAGGTGATGCACTTTCCCCTCGAGTGCAGCAGCTCTGTGTCTGTTACTGAATGTATGGGCTTTAGCACCTGTGCTGAAAAGAGCGCTTATTAGTTCATCTCTGGTCTCTGTTTCTAAACCCTTATGTTGAGAATCCTGACCGGTGGGTATTTTTAGAAGCAAAATATCTGAAAGAAAGCTTCTTGAGAACTGTTTTCTGACAGTCACCAGATGGTGAGTTGCTCTTTCAGGCAATCCAATTCCAGGGACAGAAGATCTTCCAGGTGCTGCTCCTTGCTGCAGGCAGGACACTGCCAGCCTCAGGGGCCTTTGGCGGTGCCTTCTGACCACAGTTACCAATTCTGATCAGGCCTGAGAGACAGCAGGATGGTGCCCCAGTGCCTGGAGCTCTTTGGAGCTTGCCTGGCTTCTCACTTGATCCTGCAGCAGCAAACAGCCGGCCCCTGCTTGTGCAGAAGTAACTGCCGTGCACTTACCCTTGGCCAACCTGCTCCAATTCCAGGTATTTCTCGGCAGGCTCCCCCACGCTCACGGTGCTCCCTGAAAGAAACCACATGGAAGACGCTCCCTCCCAGATGGAGACCCCGCCTTGCAGCATTGCCAAAATGCAGCCCCACTCTCTGGGGCTGGGAGCCCCTTGGTCTCAGCTGGGGAAGGGCAATAAATGATGCTGTGCCATTCAGCTGCAGAGCAAGCCTGGGTGCAGCCCATGCTGAGACACACACGCAGCGCCCTGCTCTGGCACACAGACACACAGCAGACGTACTCAGCTGCTCCAGGCACCACTGCCCCCTGCCCTCTGGCTGCAGGGCTGTGCTGCTGTCAGAATGTTCAGCCCAGGATCCCGCAGCAGAGGGAGCTTCAGTGTCCTCTTCCCAAGCAGAGGGAGGTTCTCCGTCCTCTTCCCAAAACGCTGCAGGTTCCTGGTCTTCTTTCCAAGCCACAGGACGTTTGCCATCCTCTTCCCATGCCAGGACATGTTCACCCTCCTCTTCCCAAGTCACAGGATGTCCTCTGTCCTCGTCCCATGCTGGGAGATGTCCATCATCCTTGTCCCACACCACAGGAGCTTCACTGTTGTCATTCCAAACCATGGGATGTTCATCCTCATCTCCCAGAACAGCGGGAAGTTCACTGTCATCCCCCAGAACAGCGGGAAGTTCACGGCTGTCTTCCTCCTCTTTGGCCTCCTCTTTGGAAGCAGAGGGAGCCAGAGGAGGAGCTGATGCTGCTTTCGTGCCCTGTGGACAGACGTGAGGGACGGGAAGTTCTATCTCAGTTATCGCCTTATTTATCCTCAGCTACACATCCAGCTGCACTAAGCAGAAATAGCATTTGGAGCTGCTCAAACGAGGAATGGGCTGAAGTCGACATTGCCACTTAGTGCTGGGCATTCGATATTCCACCATGGCTAAAGCCAGCAAGCAATCTCCTGCCTGCAAAACCAGACCTGCAGCTCTTCAAAAGCTCTTCAGCAGAGAAGGAGAAAACTGCTGGGGATCCCTTTGCTGCTGCTGCTTGCAAAGACACTGACAGGAACTTTCCTTCACCTGCCCAGGCTGGCACTCAACTGCCACACGCCAAGCTCACGACTCGCTGCACAATTCCAACCACCAAAGGTTCCCTTCCCACTCACCGAAGGAGGAGCTGCTCGGGATCCACGCGTCAGGTGCCCTGCAACGGCAGAGGGAACATGAACCAGGTGCTGGTAGGAAAAACCTGCCCATGGTGGGAACTCCCACGGAGCAAGGCAACCCCGAGAGAGAGCATTTTGCTTTCACAACATCCCTCCAGCAGCCACAGTGCCCTTGCACAGCAAGAGAACAGCACAAAATCCTGGGCTGTGTCAGTTCCTGGCTGGACCAGCCAATGCAGGGAGTTCCAGGCTCCGCTGCCACAGACTCTGAGCTTGAGGGAACAGAACCACCCCAGCTCCAGTGCAAATGCTGTGCACGCCCTGCTGGCTGCAGACACCCCCTTTTTCAGCTGCAGCTGCTGGCAGGAGCTCTCCCAAACCAGTGGTGTCTTAATGGCAGTTTGGTTACAAAGGCAGCTCAGTTCCGGTGGGAGAACAGAAAGCCCAAAGGCACCGATGCGCACCAAGGGAAAACCTCGACTTACGTGCCAAGTGAGTTAAAAAATACCCCGCATAAGCCACAGAGTACAGAGTGCAAACTGCAGCAACCACTTGCTGCATCATTTTGGCTGTGCTGCACACGTCTGCAAGGGCAGAAGGACACCCATCAGGGGTGGGCTGGCTGCTGGGAATGCCTCGAGCAGGAGGATCCTCCGGCAACCAGCAGGCGCCCAGAGCCGCTCTGGACACTGAGGCCTCCGTGCCCCACAGCAACGGGAACACGGCGAGGACACGGCAGCGTTCCCGTGACATCACAGCAGCAGCGCAGCAAAAACTGCCTGGAAGGTTCTCCTCTGTCACAAAGGAGCACAAAGGATCCTCCTGGGGCACAGCCTGTTGCTCAAAGGGTCCAAGAGGAACCCAGAAAATGCAGCAAACAAGGACAGCCCATAGCCCAGCCTGAACACTGAGGTGGGACGAGGACGGGACCAAACCAAAGGAAACACAGCCTTTGGTCACTGATGCTGCTGACTAAAACCAGCAAGGCTTGTTCCATCTGGCATCTCTGTTCTAGTTATAAAAACAAGCAAGGCTCTCCACTCTAAATAAATGGAAAGCAGGAACTGGGGAGGAGGCAGGATTTGGACAGAGGAGGAGCAGGAGGAGGCAGAGGGAGAGAAGGAGGAGCAGGAAGGGGAGGAGCAGGAAGAGGAATAGAAGGAGTAGCAGGAGGTTCCCGTGCCCCCTGTGTCTGCAGCACCCCCGGCCCCGGGAGCATCCCCCCCACAGCATCCTGCAGGTCAGCGGGGAGGGGGAGCTCGTCTGAAACCTATCGGGAGGTCTCCGAGAGGGTTTTTTTGGAGGTATGTTTGGATCCCGCAGATTCCACAATCAGGGTCCAAATATCTTTTCGTGTCGTGGAAGCTATTTCGTGTGTGTGTGTGTGTGTGTGTGTGTGTGTGTGTTTGGATCTTTCAGGACCCCAAAGCTGAATCCCTTGGGGGGATCATCAGGGGTCCAGGTGGCCCCTGCCCAGCATCAGTGGGGTGAGGACATCGGTCTTCAGGACCTCCTGGGAGAGTGGTGGAGGGGAAACCCTGAGACCCCTGGAGTGAGGTGAGGGGAGAGGGGCGATCCCAGAGCAGGGGGACCCCCAGCATCCTGGAGAGGGGGGGAGCCTGCAGAGGAGGGACCCTTGGCATGCCTGGTATCCCAAAGTAGAGAATCAGGGGAGAAGGGACCCCTGCAACCCCCAAAAGCACTTGGATCATACCTTAGCAGGACCCTGGAGAGGGAGGAAGCCCTGGAGCCCCGTGACCGTGAACAGCGCAGGGAAAGGAGAGCCCCAGAACCCTAAAGTGGAGAGATCAGAGAGGGGGAAATCCTGGGAGGGTTTTTTAGGCTGAATCTCGATATTTTGGAGATTTTCATGGACACAAGACACCTGCTGAGTTCTAGAGATGGATTTGGGCAGGAGGAACTCCCTGTCCAAAGAGCCCCCCACCCTGTTTTTCTCCCCAAACCAGGATTTGTCAGTCCCAAGACTGGATGGAGGAGGAGAAAAAGCCCCGGAGATGCCGCCTGAGGAGGGGCTGCAAACGCAGCCCACAGAGATCCAAGGAGGAAAGAGCCCCCCTGTGCCAGGAAGGCGGCCGGAGATCCAGGCAGAGCTCGGAGCTGGGGGAGAAGCCTCAGGGTGGGGAGAAGCCCCACAAGTGCTTGGAATGTGGGAAGGGCTTCAGCCGGAAATCCCAGCTGAGGGCTGGATCCCAGCTGAGGGGAGGGTCCACACCAGGGAGAGGCCCTCTGGGTGTTCTGAGTGTGGGAAGAGCTTCAGCAACAGCTAAAACCTGATCCAGCACCAGGTGATCCACACTGGGGAACGGCCCTACGTGTGCTTGAAATGTGGGAAGAGCTTCAGCCTAAGCTCCCACCTCAGGGCACACCAGCGCACCCACACCGGGGAGAGGCCCTACGAGTGTCCCCAGTGTGGGAAGAGCTTCTCACAGAACTCCCACTTGACCCAACACCAACGGAGGCACCACTGAGGGAAGCCCTGTGAGTGCCCCGAGTGCAGGAAGAGCTTCGTGCGCTGCTCCAGCTCCATCCCCCGTGGGAGGATCGGCGTTGGATGTTCCCCAGTGACCCCCATTGGGCAGAGCTCTGCTGATCCATGCTCCTGGTGATCCCCATTGGGAAGACACCTGGCTGAGGGCTCCACATCTTCCTGTCTCCCCATGGGCAACTGGATGAACCCAGGGGCAGGAACATCCATCAGGATGCAGACCAACATCGGGAATTCATTGGGGAGAGTGGTTTTGTTGAATATTGACCCCAAAACATCTTTTCCATTCAATTGTATCTTCTGGTGACATCAAGGAATACTGGATGGTCTTGGAGGTCTTTTCCAACCTCAGTGATTCCACAATTTTGATTTCCTGTGGCCCAAGGGTGTCTTCCACAGGCACATGGCGGTGGACTGGGGCAAATACCACAATTCTGGAGACTGTGGGGTAGAAACTCCTCCAAAAAAGGTTCTTCCCTCCCACCCAAGCGTGTGGATCCTCAGCCAGCATGGACACGGAAATCCTTCTCTTTTGGCCTTGGTTTTCTTTTCATTTTTCTTCATCCCTTCAATACATTTGAAATTGGGGTAAAAATAAAGACATTGAACTGAGAGATGGATGGGGACATGGGGGACATGGATGGAAACGTGGTGTGGACACAGCCCTGGGTGAGGACATGGTGGGACATGGCCAGTGACATGTGGGGACATGGCCATGGCCATACCATGGGGGCAACTGGCAGGGGATGTGGGGGATGCTGGGTTTGAGGGAGTTGAGGGTTCCTGGGAGGGACTCGGGAGTTGCTGAGGGCTTTGGGGACCCCAGGCCGAGCGCCTCTGGCTGCGCTGGGAGACCCTGGCAGAGGTTCTGGGGCAGCTGCTCAAGGATCCCCTGACCTGGAGCCCCAGCCGGGCATTGGGCTCCTGGAAGGGAATTTCCAGAAAGGAAATCCCAGCACCTCCAGGGTGTTGGGGGCAGCTGAGAGGCCACAAGAGGGAGGGGAGAGCCAGACAGAGCTGTCCCTCTCCAGAAGCACACACCTAAAATCCTGAAATTCAGGGATTCCTCCCAGAAAAAAATCTGCTAGGAACTGCCTGAATTGAGGGAAAGGAGGGATGGGACCCCCAGACTGAGTTGCGATGGGTCCTGCTCCTCCTCCTTCCTCATCCCACCTCCTTCTCCTCTTCCCTCTGACTCTTCTCCCACTCCTTCACCTTAAGGGGTTCCTGGTGCTTTTCGGGGTTTGCTGGGTGCCATGGTAGGGTTCAGGTGGCCCCAGCATCCCCCCCACCCCCAAAGTGGGTGACGGGGCGGGGGGGGGACACATGGAGGCCCCATTCCCAATCCATCCCTGGGTTCTGCCCTCCCCCAATCCTGGCTCCCCCAAGTCCCTTCCCACTGCCCCCCAATAAACGGGACTGGGGCGAACTGGGAGGCTTTATTGGGAGCACTGGGAGCAGGTGGGTGGGGGCAGAGTGACAGTGGGGCTGGAGGGACACACGACCCCCCCAAAATCAGCGTGGGGATGGAGCAGGGGGTCCCGGCCGGGCCCGAGGCCACGGGGAGGGGCTGCGGCCGCCGGCGGCTCAGGAGCTCTGTGGGCACACAAAAGGGGGTGACACCCCCGCGTAGGGCGGGGTTTCCTCCGGGCAGCGGCGGTCGGATTAAAAAAGGGCTCTGGGGAGCGCGGTGAACAGGAGCGGGCAAACAGGGCCGTGGGTCTCCGAGGGCAGGGCTGCGGCTGTTCTCCTCCGGTGGGGATTTTAGTTTGTTTCTGTGTGGAGATTTCGTTGGTTGGGTAATGTAATGCCGGGGGTCGGCCGGTGCTGGCTGGGGTCTGAGGCTCAGACCCAAGAAGCCGTGGCCGGCCCGGAGAGGTGATCCCGTGAGGAACCGTCTCCCAGGGGGTCGTGGCTTCTCTCAGCCGTCGGCCGGGGCTGCCTGCAGAGCTGCCTGGCTCAGCAGCCATCAGCTCTTGGTGATTGAGCGAGTGATTTCAGCTCTGCTCTGCAAGGCAAAGCCCCAGGGCCAGGCCAGGACAGACACAGGACAGGTCCTTCTGGTGGTTCCACAGAAGTAGCTTTATTCTTCCCTCTTCTGCAAAGGGGTGACCAGAGACGGATCCTCTGCCGGCTCAGGGTAAAGGGGTCTCTTTTATGGGGTACAGAGGTGGGTGTGAAAGGGTGAGAAACCCATAGGTATGAAGGGATTTTACATATAGTTTCCTAGAGGATCATGGGTCTGTTTTCTCTCGCTGTAACCAAAAAGATTCTGGCTTTCCCAAAGAGGGGCCTGCAGGGGGATTGTGTAACCTCCTTATCTCCAGGCCTTCCTGCCATGACAGGGGCTTGTCAGACCCTACAGTTGGGATTTTTCAGCAACAGTCCTCACACGATCAAAAGCTCCAAACAGTGAAAGTGTACCCAGGCAAACAGAACCCTCCCAGAAGGACGTGTCTGTCCAGACCCCTTCCTGTGAGGAGTGTTTGAGCCTGGCAGTAGCACCAGGGGATGTTGTAAAAGACGCCTGCCTGAGGTGTGAACAAGTGAGCGATCTCCTTTCCCTGGTGGCCATGCTCAGGAGGAAGTCGAAAGATTAAGGAGCATTAGAGAAAGGGAAAGGGAAACAGACTGGTGGAGTTTCACCCTTCCATCCCTGGGAGAAGCCCCCCAGTAGCCAGAGCATTCCCACGCCTCTCACCATCAGGCAACAGGAGGAGATTGGGTGGATGAAGGGGAATGGAAATGGGTTCCTACTCGGGGAGGTAATAAAAATTCCTCCTGACCCACATCATCCCACTGGTGCCAGAGTCTTCCTCACTTTGCACTTTTCCCCTCTCTTTCCTAGGCATGCACAGTCTCTTGTTGGCTGCGTGAGCAGTTTCTCGACTGGTCTCAGCAAGCTTAAACATCATTTTGGTGACTTTTGTTGTTTATTTCTTGCAGAGTTATATCCTGTGCCTTAAGCTTGTGGCCAATATTTGCTAACTTTTATATTGTATCTTATACTTGCACAGGCACATTTTAATCTTTTCAACTAGCACGGACACAACAGACCCAGCCTGGGCACAGGGAGGGAATTTATTACCAACCAAATCCCAGCAGCACAAGGAGAAGGTGTAGAGGGTTGAATCTGAGTTGATAGATAGATTTTTAGACCAATGGCACTTGTCAAAAATTTACACATTTAAGCCGCACAGAAAGGCAGGAGTTCCTCCCTTTCCAGCCCGCCTGAGGGAGGTGGGGAGGCCTCGGAGCCTCCGGGCCCCGCCAGGCCGAGGCCCTGCCAGGCCAGGCCGGGGCTTTCTCCTCTTCCTGATGCCGCAGCACGGACCCTGGGCCGCTGGGGAAGGAACCATCCCAGAGCCCAGGCAGCGAAACCCAGCCATGGACTGCTAAACCCAGCCATGGACTGCCAGAGAGCTGGACCCAGNCCAGCCATGGACTGCCAGAGAGCTGGACCCAGCCATGGACTGCTAAACTCAGCCAGAGACTGCTTAACCCAGCCATAGACTGCCAGACAGCTGGAATCTTTCCAGAGCAGCTTCTTGGGACCGTCAGGTTCTTTCACCTCCCCCCTCCCCACCGTTCTCCACATGGAGCCGGCGGGAGCCTCCTTTCTGCAGCCAGCACACTTCGAGCTGAACCAGCATGCAGCCAGCAGCACAAAAAGAGTGAGGTTTTTCTTCACCATAAAGCTTAAAGAAGACCATTTTTTTCAACATAAAGGTGTCAGAGTCAGAGAGAGTGAGCCATGTGAGATGGGGCTGAAATGGCGGCGGAGAAAAGGGGCGGTGCCGCGTTCCTCGCACGGAGCTTAAAATACCTCTTGCATGCGGTGGTAAGAAACTGTAATATCTCAAACTGTTTGTCTCTTTGATCCATCTGAAGTAAATGGGGGGATGGAAGACTAACATGTGGCCCGTGAAGTTTGTGAAGAGAGAGTGCCTATGCCAAGATATATATATAGAAGCACTGAGAGGCTTTTAAGGATTTGTAGCTGTCCTGGGTTGCAATGTAAAATGTACCCAAAAGTCTGTATTCTGTCACCATCTTCATAAACTGTTAAAACTGGTGGGACAGTGTTTCCCCACCTCCCTCATGACTCATCCCTGATAAGCTCATGAGGCTATCTTCTGTTAATGGGCCAGCTGTTGACACCAGGTGGGGCAGAGTCTTTTATCTCTCCTATACTATCTCCTGTTAATGGGCCATCACCGCATGACTGATAAGACTCTATCACCCATTGTGAGATGCTCCGCCCAGAGGGAGGAACCAAGCCTTCCAGCCTGGATATAAGGGGAGATTCTGAACACCACAGGCAGCCTTTCCACTGGATTCTCAGAGGAAGACCAGACCCTTCTACATCACCACTGGACCTTCAGAGGAAGACGAGACCTTCTCTACAGAGTCACTGCTTCAGCGGAACTCGAGACTTGGTGTGGAGACGGGAGAGACTCTCTCGTCAGCACTGCGGGTTTTCCTGCCGTTTTTCCTCTCTGCTGGAAGAACCCCAGGATCCAGAGCCTGTCCTTTCCCTGCCTCGCTGGGAGCTCAGCTCAGATTCTGCTGCCTCGGCCTTCGCTGCTCTGCAGCCCTGCCCGTCCTGACAGCCGAGAGAGGCTGCACTGGGTTTGTGCTTCTGTTTGTTGTCACCACTGTAGTTATTGTTGTTTGTTTGCCTGTTTATACATCTGTATTTTAGTAAAGAACTGTTATTCCTATTCCTTATATCTTTGCCTGAAAGCCCCTTAATTCCAAATTTATAATAATTCAGAAAAAAGGGGGTTGCATCCTTCACCTCAAGGGAGGCTCCTGTCTTCCTTAGCAGACATCTGTCTTTTCAAACCAAGACAGTTATTGGCGCCCAACGTGGGGCTCGAGGGCATTAAGAAAAGGAATAACAGTTCCTGGGTAACCCAACTTTGTGTGCTGGATATAAGAACCTTGTTAGGCAGCACTATGTGGTCTGGTTTGCCCTGGTTCGGGTGTCATGTGGTCGTGGCCATCTTCTTCCCCTTTGCAGCTCCTTACCTAAACATGGGTCCTTGGACTAAGGCTACCATTACTGTTATCCAGTTAGTGCTGTGGGTCGATAAGGTGAGGAATTCCTGGATTTTTAACTTCCTCTGGAATGTGGGCACATGGATAAAGGGCTATCATACACTAAGTGAATGTTTTTGGGGTTATGTCAAAAATGGTACCTTTTGTGAGGAAATGACACCAGGGGAAGCTTTCTCTCTACCCCTCAACCAGTTCTTCAGGCCTACCCCACTAATTTTCGAAGGGTTTAGATTTCCCCTAGGTACTAGCCAAGTGTTGTTCATAGGTTTACTGTATCTGGTGCTGTTGGTAGCTCTACTCTATTTAGGACTCAAAGATAAAGTAAAATTGGCTTGGATAACTACCCAGGCACCTGCCCCGGAGCCTAAAAATGATGCCTCAGAACCTGATGTGGCCCCAGAGGCTAGAAATTGTGCCACAGAGCCTGATGCTGCCCAACAGCCCACCTCAGAAATGGACCACCCGAAGTGGGTGGGGGTATTGGTGAAGGGAATACAGGAGCTGTGTCAGGAGCTGTGTCAGGACATGTGTCAGGCGATGGGCCAGGTGCGCAAGGACATGTGTCAGGCGATGGGCCAGGTGCACAAGGATATGTGTCAGGAGATGGGCCAGGTGCGCAAGGAGATAGGCCAGGAGATGGGCCAGGTGCGCAAGGAAATTTGTCAGGAGATGAGCCAGATGCGGCAGGAGATAAGCCAGGTGCTGAGGGAATACACCTCCCCAGCTAGTGAAAAACCCTCTCCCTGCCCCAAAGAGGGTGAGTCCGAGGGTGCAGCAGAGGAACCCATGGATGTTACAACCGTCCAGGTTCCAGCTAAACCAGAAGGGCAGCCAGAAGGGCAGCCACAGCCAGCAGCAGTTGCCCCTGTGCAGAGGAGGAAATATAAAACCAAATCAGTAAGACCAGTTAATGATGATGGGGAACCAGGGCCCTCACAACCAGCAGGAGAGCCTGAACCTGAAATCATCACCGAGTCCCTGTCGTACGACAGTCTCCGTAACATGCGAAAAGACATTGTGCGGCGGGGACGTGAGCCTTATACAACCTGGCTGCTTCGGGTTTGGGACCTTATGGGCACAGGTGTGCAACTGGACAGTGGGGAGGCAAGGCATTTGGGTTCCTTGGCCCAAGACTCGGGTGTGGACCGGATATTTGTGAGGGATCCAGGGCCCATTTCTCTCTGGGAGCGGCTTTTAATGAGTGTGAGAGAAAGGTTCATTCACAAAGACAGAATGCAAGAGTACCATCATAAGATGCAGTGGAAGACACTCGAAGAAGGGATCCAGCAGCTAAGAGAGGTGGCAGTATTAGAGGTACTCTTTGGGAGGGATGGACAGCATGACAATGACCCCGATAGAGTCAAGTGCACAGGGCAGATGCTGTGGAACTTGGCTAAGCTAGGGCCACAGCAATACACCACCTTCATTGCAACGATCAATGCTGATGACAACCGAGAAACAGTGGGCTCTGTCGCCAACAAACTGAGGAATTATGATAGTATGGTCAATGGCCCACTGAAAGCCCATGTGTCTGCTGTGGTTAAAGACCTCAAAGAGGAGATGAAAGAGATGAGGGAAGAGATGAGAGAGGAGATGAGGAAGATCAGTGTGGCACCAGTGCGAATCACTGGTCCCCAAGTCAGAGCCCGACATCCCCCAGCTAGAGAGAGAGGGTATACCACCCCCCGAGTTGAGCTGTGGTCTTTTCTCCGTGACCATGGGGAAGACATGAGAAGGTGGGATGGGAAACCCACGTCTGTCCTGGCAGCACGGGTGCGTGAACTCAAGGGGGGAGGCACTAATCGAGGGGGCTCTGTTAAGGCGAAAGTAGCCTCAGCCTCCCGTGACCAGACTGCCAGGTATTACAGAAGAGATGATGACGTGTCAGACCCCCTTGAAGGCACCTCCACCATGTATGCCCAGGGACAGAATGATAACCAAGGCTAGAGGGGCCCTGCCTCTGGCCAGGAAGAGGCACGGGAGAACCGTGTTTTTTGGACTGTGTGGATCCGATGGCCTGGCACATCTGACCCACAAAGATATACGGCTTTGGTTGACACTGGCGCTCAATGTACTCTGATGCCATCAAGGTACGTGGGAGCGGAACCCATTTCTATTTCTGGGGTGACAGGCGGATCCCAGCAGCTGACTGTACTGGAAGCTGAAGTGAGCTTAACGGGGAACGAGTGGCAGAAACACCCCATCGTGACTGGTCCAGAGGCCCCATGCATCCTCGGCATAGACTATCTCAGGAATGGGTATTTCAAAGACCCAAAAGGACATCGCTGGGCCTTTGGGATAGCTGCGGTAGAGACAGAAGGCATCAGACAATTGAGTACCTTGCCTGGTCTCTCAGATGACCCTTCTGCTGTGGGACTACTGAAAGTTGAAGAACAACAGGTACCAATCGCCAGAGCAACAGTGCACCGTCGGCAATACCGCACCGACAGAGACTCTGTGGCCCCCATCCATCAGATGATTCGTGAGCTGGAGAGCCAAGGGGTGGTCAGCAAGGCTCATTCACCCTTTAACAGCCCTATATGGCCAGTGCGTAAGTCCAATGGAGAATGGAGACTGACAGTAGATTACCGTGGCCTGAATGAAGTCACGCCACCACTGAGTGCTGCCGTGCCAGACATGCTGGAGCTTCAGTACGAGCTAGAGTCCAAGGCAGCCAAGTGGTACGCGACCATTGATATTGCAAATGCATTTTTTTCCATTCCTCTGGCAGCAGAGTGCAGGCCTCAGTTTGCCTTCACCTGGAGGGGCGTGCAGTACACCTGGAACCGATTGCCCCAGGGGTGGAAGCACAGCCCAACCATCTGCCATGGACTGATCCAGGCTGCACTGGAAAAAGGTGGGGCTCCAGAACATCTCCAGTACATTGATGACATCATTGTGTGGGGAAACACAGCAGGGGAAGTATTCAAGAAAGGACAGAAGATCATCCAGATTCTCTTGGAAGCCGGTTTCGCCATCAAGAAGAGCAAAGTCAAGGGACCTGCCCGAGAGATCCAGTTCCTAGGGGTAAAGTGGCAAGATGGGCGGCGTCAGATTCCCACTGAGGTCATCAATAAGATCACCGCGATGTCTCCACCAACCAGCAAGAAGGAAACACAGGCTTTCTTAGGCGCCATAGGCTTTTGGAGAATGCACATTCCTGAGTACAGCCAGATTGTGAGCCCTCTGTACCTGGTTACCCGCAAGAAGAACGATTTCCACTGGGGCCCAGAACAGCAACAAGCATTTGCCCAGATCAAGCAGGAAATCGCTCACGCGGTAGCCCTTGGCCCAGTCAGGACGGGACCAGAGGTGAAGAACGTGCTCTACTCTGCAGCCGGGAGCAATGGTCTGTCCTGGAGCCTTTGGCAGAAGGTGCCTGGTGAGACACGGGGCCGACCACTGGGATTCTGGAGCCGAAGTTACAGAGGGTCCGAAGCCAACTACACTCCGACAGAGAAAGAAATTTTGGCTGCTTATGAAGGAGTTCAAGCTGCCTCAGAAGTCATCGGCACGGAGGCACAACTCCTCCTGGCACCCCGACTACCGGTGCTGGGGTGGATGTTCAAGGGAAAGGTCCCTTCCACGCATCATGCCACTGACACCACGTGGAGCAAATGGACTGCTCTCATTACGCAGCGCGCCCGTATCGGAAACCCGAATCGCCCTGGGATTCTGGAAATTATAACAAACTGGCCGGAAGGTGAGACTTTTGGATTATCTTCTGAAGAAGAGGAAGAGCAAGTGACACGTGCCGAGGAAGCCCCACCATATAACGAGCTACCAGAGACTGAAAGACAGTATGCCCTCTTCACCGATGGTTCCTGCCGAATTGTGGGTGCTAATCGGAAATGGAAAGCTGCTGTATGGAGCCCCACACGACAAGTTGCACAAGCTACTGAGGGACAAGGTGGATCGAGTCAGGTTGCAGAGCTTAAAGCCGTCCAGCTGGCTTTGGATATTGCCGAACGAGAGAAGTGGCCAAGGCTCTATCTCTACACCGACTCGTGGATGGTAGCTAATGCTCTGTGGGGATGGCTGGACCGCTGGAGAAAGGCCAACTGGCAGCGCAGAGGGAAACCCATTTGGGCCGCTGAGATTTGGCAGGACATTGCCGCCCGAGCAGAGAGGCTGACCGTGAAGGTTCGACATGTGGATGCTCACGTTCCCAGGAGTCGGGCTAATGAAGAACATCGGAACAACGAACAGGTAGATCAGGCGGCGAAAATCGAAGTGTCCCAGATAGACTTAGATTGGAAACACAAAGGAGAGTTGTTTTTAGCTCGATGGGCCCATGATGCCTCAGGACACCAAGGCAGAGATGCAACTTATAAGTGGGCACGAGATCGAGGGGTGGATTTAACCACGGACAGCATCTCCCAGGTTATCCACGACTGTGAGACCTGCGCTGCAATCAAGCAGGCCAAGCGGGTGAAGCCTCTGTGGTACGGTGGACGATGGTCAAAGTACAAGTATGGGGAAGCCTGGCAAATAGACTACATCACCCTTCCCCAAACCCGTCAAGGCAAGCGCTACGTGCTGACCATGGTGGAAGCCACCACTGGATGGCTGGAGACCTACCCTGTGCCTCACGCTACTGCCCGGAACACCATCTTGGGCCTGGAAAAGCAAGTCCTGTGGAGACACGGCACACCTGAGAGAATCGAATCAGACAACGGGACACATTTTAAGAACAGCCTCATAAATACCTGGGCCAGAGAACATGGAATCGAATGGATCTATCACATTCCCTATCATGCACCAGCTGCCGGGAAAGTTGAACGCTGCAATGGACTACTTAAGACTACCCTGAAGGCACTTGGTGGGGGGACCTTCAAAAATTGGGAAATGAACTTAGCGAAGGCCACCTGGATGGTCAACACCCGAGGGTCCATCAATCGAGCTGGTCCTGCCCAATCTGAACCCTTGCACACAGTGGATGGAGATAAAGTCCCTGTGGTACACATGAGAGGTATTTTAGGAAAGACTGTTTGGATTAATCCCACCTCAGGAAAGGGCAAACCCATCCGTGGGATCGTCTTTGCTCAAGGACCTGGCTACACTTGGTGGGTAATGCAGGAAGATGGAGGGACCCGTTGTGTACCGCAAGGAGACCTGATTTTAAGTGAAAACTGTGTGTAAGGTTTCATTGTGTATATATGTATATATATATATATAT